>VUYV01000036.1:1279390-1445991 GCA_008711295.1 Anarhynchus alexandrinus | reverse complement strand
TCAGTTCCTTCTGTATACCATGATAATTAAACATTTTATATAATTTCTATGTTTCTGATGATTAAGGACAGAGATTACTGGATCACAAAGTCTAACCTTCTGGATCTCAAAAAATATTACATTGCACCCAGATACCCGCAAACCCAAACCCCAGGACATTCAGCCATTTAAACCCTATACTCCAATTTCTTTGAGAATTTGGAGAACTACAGGTACCCAAACAACTCGGCACTTCTCTTTTGGGGAGTTTGCTCTGACTGTCAGCTCTTGTTACAGCTTTTCCTTATTTCTAATTCAATTCTGTCTGACTTCTACTTCCAACCACTGGTTGCCACTATGCCTTTCACCAATGAGCTAAAGAGGCCATTAATATCCCGCTGTTCTTCTTCAGTGATGTTGCTCCTTAAACACTTTTTCAGTAACAGAAAAAGAAGGAAAAGCTCTTCTTTGAGATATGGATTACACTTGTGGCTCTTTTCCAGATGTCGTCCAGTCCTGCAATGCTAATATCCTCAGTACGTCTCATCAGTGCACTCATCTATTCACAGAAAAATCCCAGTGTGAAGCTAAAAAGGTCTGTTGAAAAGCCTGTTTCTCTCTCTTGACCATTAAGGGATCTCTGAGTGGTTAGATGAGACGTCTAACGTCAAAAGTAGATGTCTGTGAAATGATTCCCACCTCTCTGACTGTTAAAATGGGCAGGAAAGCCCCTGACTTCTGCAGCATCATGTCAAAGACCAGCAGAAACTATCTGTCTGGTTCAGATAATTTAAGAAAGTTGATTAATAAGCTGCTTCATTTTGTATGGTGGGAATTTTTAATTGCATAATATATGTTTATACAGATTTTCCTGTGCCACTTATTTTCCTGTGAAATTCTATATATTTTATGTTTGCTTATTGCAGTTTCAGGCTTCTTCAGAAATATTGTATGAGAAGATAGTTTTAGCTGGCACTAGTGGAAGGATGATCAGATGTTTGCACTGAAAACTCAATAAATATATTGCATGGTAATACAGTTACAAAAATGGACAGCTAGAGGTCTAAATTTTGGAATTGAATTCCCATTCCAATGTTAAGTGGGGAAACTTAAGTTTTAGAGCAATTGCATCAGGTTGTTATGCAAACATAACAAGGCAACTCTGCTTTGGCGATCTCTTGAGTCCATGTTAGTTCTGTAATGCACTGTGAAAGGAGTGTAATGTAATTTTTTTTTAAATGAAAATATAGATTTGACAGCACAGTTTTGCTTGAGGATGTGAATTTGACAGCAAATCCCCTGGCTGTGAGAGGCCTGGCTTGTAATAAGTCACCTCCTGACAACCCCTAAATCACAGGCTGAAATGAATATGAATAAATTATATTGAATACTTCTGTCCTAAGGCTGAGTGCATTTTGCCTTTCTTCCGTAAGTTTCCCTTTCTTCTTTTAGTTCCTTTCTCTTCTGTCATCTTACAGTTTTCTTAAGTCTTTTTCATTGTTTCTTTGCACAAAAACCTGCAGTTCCAGGAAATGAAAGGCAGTTCGGCAGCTATTTATTATGACTTCTTTCTCACCATTTAAGTGCTTTTTTTGTCTCCAGAAAGATTTAAGACATCACTAATAACTTTGCCTAATTAAGCTTTAACTTATTTTGGTTTGTTTCACCTCTGGTCACTCACATCTCTCCTGTCTGTCTCCTCTTTAACACACTCTTTCTAACGCTTCTGGTTATAATCATGTCTCCTACCGATTTCTTTCCCTGAATAAGTCTTTACTTTTATTATTATTAGCTATCTATTTTTCTTTCCTGTTGTGTCTTTTAATTTACTCTCCTTTTTCAGGCTTCTCTTTTCTCTTTTTGCCTCTGAGGTTGTGTTTTCTGCCTCAGCTGTACTGGCAATACTTGAACTGTGGCCTCAGGTGTCCAGTTCTGAAATCTTTTGGGATGGGATGGCTCCTGGCTGGAAGCTAGTTAAGGAAGTCTCAAAACTTCATTCATTTGAACTCACTCAGAAGAATCAGTGTGAATGCCAAAGTTGTGGTCAAGGGACTCCTGCCCAGGCTTTGGGAGGCTGAGGGCACACACCATCACCACTGCCCCAGCATCACCTTCCTTCTCATCCCCATCCCCGGTCCCAAAACTGCTATAGTCATAGAATCATAGAATACCAGGTTGGAAGGGACTTCAAGGATCACCCGGTCCAACCTTTCTTGGCAAAAGCACGGTCTAGACAAGATGGCCCAGCACCCTGTCCAGATGAATCCTAAAAGTGCCCAATGATGCCGAATTCACTGTTTCCCTGGAGAGATTATTCCAATGGCTGACGATTCTCATTGTGAAAAATAGTCAATTTTCCATAGCGCAGGCAGAGAATTATTTACTGTTCCATTTCCTAACTCCCATAAAATACTGCATTATTCCTCAATCTTACCAATTTAGCATTTTGAACAGCAAAGAATTATCGTTAATGGGAAAAAGAAGTATCATGCTGATGACTGTTGTATTTTCTCACCTCTATCTTTTTCAGAGAGAACGGGAGCCTAATTCAACAGCCTGGTAAGCTGAAGCAGCCAGAAAGGCTGCAATTGCAGTGCTTCTCAGTACTCTTAAGCCCATATCTCGTTGCTTGTAGCAAAGTTTTAAGTAGTTCTGTTCAGAATTCTTTCAGATACTTTTTTCCTGCTGGAGGACACATCATTTAAATAAATCTGTGGTTTAAAAAAAAAGGATTCTGTAACTTTAAAGCATGCTTATTCAATTCAGTTTAACTGAAAAGTCCTTCTTGATTCGAAATAACTTCCTCCTGACATTAATTTAAAGCAACAGAAATTAAAAATAAAATATCGAAGCAATATTCCTTTTGAAATTATTTAGAAAAAAAAAATCTTAATTATTTTCATTAAAGTGTCCAGACTTTATTTTTATTGCGGTTTATGGCAGGAAAATTTTACAAAATCTCAAAAATGCACACAGTGGCAGATGCAACTTCTGCTCTTTTGATGAGTTTGTTATATATGGTATTACAGAGAAAATTTTGGGTTTGTAACTATACAGCTGCATTTGTATCCCTTTGATTCTACATCATGGAAATGCATACTAATTCACTTTCCCCACTTGTCATCCTCATAATCGTTGGCGTTACATTTATCCTGCTTTGTTGCACAAAAGTAATTTAATACTTTAATAATGGAATAAATTATACACTACAACTCCAGTTTTAAATGCCTATTTCATTAACATTTTATAATTTTATTTTCTGCATAAGATCTACCACATAACTCCCTGTTGCTCCAATAAATCATTTTACAACTTTATTCAGTGTTTGGTGATTATATTAAATTTATTCCAGAGTTCATATGCTAGATCATATTAAATATACCTCAGCCATGTGTTGCAGATTTCATTTGCTGAACCATTAAAAGCTCACAAGTGAACATATATGAAAAATTTAGCTTCTGAAATAGATCTATTAATATTTTGTGTTTATAACTAAAACAACCTGCTACAAATTAAAAAAGGCATGGATGTATAGGTAGTATCAGCATTCCCATTCCTCATACATAAATTGTATTACTGACTACGTAAAACATAGAAGGGTTCTCACAATGAGAGTATATCTGATTTATTTAACCACATACTGTGTTTCAAGATGCTTCTTAATTGCACTCATGTTCTATATGGGGACTATTCGTATATTTTTATTTTCCAGTTGTTTCTTTTCTTAGTTCCCAGCCAACATCTCTGAAGCCAAGAAGACTCCCTCCTGAAACACCCAGCCTTTCTTTCTTGAGTGGTGCCACTTGCCACTTGTCCCTGTCACCTCCAGGGACAACACACTCGAGGCCAGAAGAGCGCATAGGCACCTACGGGTAATATAGGCATCTGGATTCCAGCACAACCACCCACAAGACCTCTGGAGGCCACTTTGGTACCCACACAGCTGGACATCTTGTCCAGGTTGAGGTGATGGAGCTGCCTAAGAAATGTCACATTAGCACAACTGGGATCACTGGCTCTCACCAGTGGAGCAAGAGGGACTAAGGCTTATGGAGATCAGAAAGGCTGGAAGCATGTAGGTTTTGGGTCAGGTACCTTTCCCAAAAACATGTTTCTGCTCCCCACTGCACTATAGGCAGACTCTGGTTTGCTTCTGGCCTCCCTCTTGCAAACCCCATGAATCTTGCATATCGCCTGGCTTCAGCAGAAGGAGCAGAAGTGCCTCACCCTGGAAGGTCTTCCCAAGCAGAGGGTGGTGTGGAAGGGGTGACCCTTCAAGATGTGCAGCTGGAGGAAGGTGTATGTCTACTTCTGGAGGTACTGTGTCACCAAATGTCCCCTTACTCCTTCCAGCACCATAGCAGAGCTCAGGTCCCCACATAGCACCACTCCACAGGCACTGACACCTCTTCCTGGGGATCTGGAGAAATCAACACGTCAAAATGCAGCATCCACATGATCATAGAATCACAGGATGGTTTGGGTTGGAAGGGAACTTTAACAATCATCTCTTCCAACCCTCCTGCCATCCCTTGCACTAGATCAGGTTAGTCAAAACCCTGTCCAACCTGATCTTGAACACTTCCAATGATGGGGCATCCACAACTTCTCTGGGCAACATGTTCCCATGTCTCAACACCCTCACAGTACCGAATTTTTTCCTTGCATCCAGTCTAAATCTACCTTTTTTCAGTTTGCAACCATTGTTCATTGTCACTACAGACCTTGGTAAAAAGTCTCTGCCTTTCTTGTAAACCCCCTTTATATACTGTAAGGCCACAAGTTATTTTAAGTGCATCTGAGATTACCAGAACAAGAACAGAATTATTCTCTCATATTAGGTACCAAGACAGGATTTGTCTGCCTAATGTAGATGTTTACCACACAGACATCTCTACATAGACATTGTTATCTATTCATAGCCAATGAAGAAAAATAGGACCTTCTAGAGAACAATCCATTTCAGAGGCTAAAATATTTGTATAAAATAGGTAAACTGAAACATGGCCTGTTTGTGTCCTTTTGTTCCCACCACTGTGAAGGTTAAGTAGCCCTAATTGAATGTACACAATCTCTGAACTCTATTCTAGAAGCTGATGAGGTGTGTTACAGGGGAGCGTATCATACAGAGAAAATTCAAGTTTACGACATGAAATTCCAAGTAAGAATATGCAACTATTCATCTAACCCGCAGTCTAAAGTAACCTAATCAATTTTTCATTTACATCAGAGTAAACATGGAATAAACTGTGACTCACTGAAATAGAGGGATTTACTTCTTTGAAAAGACAGAGGGATGAGCTCCTGAATGAATGAATAGATAGTTGAAAGAAAGGACAAAGACTACATTCTGGACATAAAGATACAATTGTCTAAATGGCACTTCTCTATTGCAAAGTTTCTTATGTTCTTGCAAAAAATATAGTATTTTACCCTCAAAAGAGATATGAAAGTTGAGAAGAAATAAGAGCTGAGAAATATCCACGGCTCTGTGTTTGAAGGCTGTTTTAGCTCATCAAATGTAACCTTTGAGAGAAAGGTAAAGACAACTTTTATACTTATCAAGGCAAAAGCTTACATGACATTTGCCAAATCTCCTACTTATCCAACCATCCAGTCAGCTGCAGCGGCAAGTGCTCAGGAGTAGCAGAGAGCAAGGATGGCTGCTGTGGCCTGCCTCCCACACTGTCACATTTTCAGTTCTCACCATTACGATTTCTTTTTCCTATTTTTTTATGTTCATTTGACAGAGCTGGGATAGATTAATTTTCTATTGGCTTCGAAGAGAAGGCAGTATCTGTGTAATTTTTTTGTGCTCCCTCATACATTTAAAAGCACAGTGAAGATTTTAATGGGTGGAAGAAAATCTGGGGCCCTTTTCTAAAGAATAAAAAGCTTCAAGGACTGGGCAAGAAAGGTATTCCTGGAAAGAGTATGGAGAAGAAAAAGAGGCAGGGGCTGCTCTGGGTCTCTGCATAGACCCATCTGTTACCCTTGAGGCCACTGCAATGAAACACCTCAGTTGTCAAGTCTGGTGAGGAAAGTCTGTGGATGAAGTTCCTGAAATAAGGGATTGTCACCAGGGTCCTGTGCCTCTGTCCCTATATTCAAGTGAATGCTAAGTGTCGTCATTTTCAGTCATAAGACCATACAGAAAAGGGACAAGATCATCTACGATTGTGGAGAAGCACCATTTTATGGGTGCATTTATACACAAATAAATGCTAATTTAAAAAATAATATTAGTCTTATCCAGTGAACCCCACAACTACTTGCACAATCCACAATTAGAAATTATGTTTCCTCGCAGTCTATTATCTTGCTACTGTCATTTCTCACTTCCTACTGAACAAAATGGACTTGACATCCTTCCTTTTGCCATTTCTAATCACAACTTCCATGTACCTTTTTTTGCTTCAAAATCAACTATTGGGTCTTTTTTCACCTGTTTTACCTCCTGCTCAATTTTTTTTTATCACCCGCTATCTTACCTAATGAAAACTTCACCTCATTGCCTCTTTTCTCTAATTTAAAACTCAAATGTGCACATTCATTTTATCCTGATATGGCTAAAGCAATACAGCAGTGTTTGCACACACTAGGAGCCATATTTTGGGGTGTTTTTTCCATCCTTTAAATGCAGTCCTGATTTCTGTTGCTGCTGCTCCTTCAAATGTAAAAATTATGAACTTAAAGAAAAAATGCTTATCTGCCAATGCGGATGGCAGCAGCCCAATGCCAGCAATTCTGAGTACAGTTATGAATATATATTGCTGCTGTCCTCTGTTAGCGAAAGCAGGAGCACTGAGCTCTGTGCAATGAATATTTCCTGAACAGTGCTCTACTCTGTACACTCAGTAATACTATTGTGATTTGCATATCTACATTTTTTCCTTAGAATGAAAACATATCACTTTGTTATAGCTCTGAAGTTGACAAAAAAAAAGCCATTTGTACATTACTAGAAATTATTGTCTACGTTTCTTAAGGTAAAAAAAATATTTCATGATAAAGAAGCTGTCAATCTATTAAATGGGAGACGCTTTGCCTAAAAAGCGGGTGTTAGTACGGATTTCTCAACCTCCGCTGGGATCTAATTTCATATACGCTTGAAAAGACCAAAAGTAATAACTAGAAACAGAAGCAGAGATATGAAGCAGAGGAGAAAAGTATTCTATCCATATATACAAGTGTGCATAAGTATTCAGTACTGATTTGCATTTAACATCTATTCCGTATTCTTACAATGACAGATAGTATGGTAGATTTTGGAGCAAGGAACTACTTCTCTAGATGCAACTTAGATTGTAATTAAGCCTAAAATGTATGTATCACGTAAAACAATCAGCAACACTGGCTCATTTACATCAACAGAAAATTTGTCCTTCATCATTTAAGTTCACCATTTCTGGCTATACCATTTCTTTTCTGTTTTTCCAACTACCTATTGAAGTTTGAAGGTCAGAGAATGCTTGACTAATGCCGTTACCTCAGTATACTTTCTTCTGACCTTTAGGTAACTGATGACTATTTTAAGTAGCCACACAGTTTTTAAGCCATCTCCATGGCATTTATTCAGGAAAGAATTACTCCTCATGTTCAGCATTTCTGTATTTCTGACTGCCAGCACTTCAGCTATCACCGTTGCTCCAGTTCGCTGATCAGACAAACAGAGTTGGATGAGGTCTGGGGCATCAGCTGCTCTTGACTGGTTCAGCTTATGAGTTCTCGTGATCATAGGTTTTAACCTTGTTTCAGCAATGTCCTCAATTTCCCAGTGTCTGTTCTTTAACTTCAGGCTTGCTGGTCTGCCTCAGTGACAAATGTCTCCATTAGAACAGATTCATTTTATTTTCTCAGTCTCACTCCACATGTTTAAAAAGGTCTTAGAGATTTAGGAACTAATAAAGCTAGGCAAATAAAGCAAGAAATGTCAGTGAATTATTGGTTCAATATTTTTTAATGAACTCTCTTCATCTGTGTCCAGCAGTAGTCCAAGGCATGGGTTTCACAGCTGGCAGAGCTAAAGAATCAGCAATTTTAAATGAGCGTAGGAGTCTAACATCAAGATTCACTTTCCATAAAATACTTACACCAGAAATCAGATTTTAAGAGCTGTAAGAATTTAATAGGGAATTGAAGCACTCCTGTTAGTGTGAGTAAGTTACGGAAGCGTTGCAGCTGTATTTTAGTCAGGTGCAAGTCACCACTTTCAGTATAAGAATAACTGCCTAAAATTCAGTAATATATGCTGAGCTAATGGCCTGTTCTGGCCTTACAACTGCTGCCATCACTCTGCCACTGCCTGCGGCAGAGCTCCTTTCTTTTCCCCCCAGTCCCCTGTGAAGAGCAGGCTCAGCCGGACCAGACGACCCAGCGCTGATTGGCACCGTGCCCTTGCACGCCCGACGGCACGGTGGCCGGCGTGGTGGTACTCTACTTCTCTCCAAAGCTGCTTGCAAAAGATGCTGTGCGGGCTGTCTGTGGATTGGGATTTAAGAAAATGAACGATAAGGGTGAATGAGTACCTCCCCCCCCCTTCAGAGAGGGCAGAAGCGTGCTGGCGACACAAACACACCTACTGCTCGTTTCCATTTCTGCTTAAGCCACAGCAAGCAGTACCACAGAACGCACTTTTTTTCCCTTCATAGCAGACACTTAACTTGTTTTAAAATCTGCAGGCTACTCGAAAGCCATGTGGCGGCTTGAGAGGTCTGTCAGCGTACTGCAAACAAGATTTATTTATCTCCAAATTAGAAGCAGCAGTGCTTCAGTAAGCACTGTAGTTATCTGATCTGTGAGGGCATCTTGTTTAAAGATTTCATAAGAAGTTCATTATCTATGAATGGGCTAGGGGCTATTTTCCAATTAATCTATCCATTTTATTCAGGCCTGCATACTAACCGTAATAGATCAAAGGCACATGTATTCCTCTTGCTTCAAGTGCTTCTGTATGATGCTGGTAATTTCCTCTGCTCTGGAGTGGTTTCTGTCTTCCCTCTTTTTTCACTTCTGGCCTGCCCTGAAACGTGAGTCCAATCAGGGTGTCTGAGGACTTGAGTTCCCCCAAAACCCATTTGCAGCGCAACACTGAAAGGGTTTTTCTTCTCCAAACCAGTAACATTCTCTGTGGCTATAGATAGATTAAAGAAAATCTGAGGAGTGGAGGAGGATGGGGAGAATCTCAAATTCTAAGAGCAATAAGATAAGGCACCTCTTTATTGGCAATCTTGATCAATATCAAAAGGGAAAAAAAATCAGCATTCATTGGTTCTGCCAATAGTTTTTCATAAGTAGCCCAGTAGCTCTTTTCTTCCCGACAAGGTAGTGTATCAGATGTAAATCCAAAACTCAAGAAAATATTCACTTAAGATGCCAAAACCTGTCACTGTCCAAACGGAATATAAGCAATAGTATAATTAATTTCTAGTTTAAAAAAATGTGTCCAGGCAATAAAATAACATCCTTATTTGCTTAAAAAATTACCAAATTTAAACAGAAGGAATTCTGCACTAGTTTGCTAATGCCCAGCATAAAAATGTCACCATCATTTATTCTATTTATGACTAGACATCTGGTGTTTCATCATGTTTTAAACACATTTCCTCTATTCAGTCTCAATCATTTACAGGAATAAGTCACAGTGCTTTGGCATAAATACTTTCCTGGGGCTTCACCTGCAAAAATTTCTTGAATTATTCTGACTGTAAGTAGTGACAAACAAAGAAAGCGAAATAAATGATAGTGGAATACTGGTTTTACCAAACTGAGAAAATTTCCTCAGAACATTCGTTATTGTCTCATTTTTTGCCTGGATAACTGTCAGACAGGGAATCCGCCCTGTGTTAGAAACACAGGAGGTTTTTAGCTGCTCTTACAAAGCACGGGAAAATGTTTTTCATCCCAGAAATTAAATATTCAAACTTTGAATGATTTTGGTATGTGTGGGTGAAAGGCTGAACCATTAAAACACGCAATTAAATATAACACCCTGCAGTTGCTGTGTGCTGTCTGAAGGAACCAGGGGAGCTTTTCCCTTAAACTTTTCTCCTCATCATTATTTCCATAGGCAAAGAGGTTTTGTTCAGAAAGATCTTTGGAAGCATATCATTGTAAGACCACAAGCATTCATGTGAACATGAATATTTGCTGGTTTTGACCATTTATCATTTATTACTCATTTCAGCTAGATGCACAAAATAAGAGCTGAGTCTCACCCTGTGTAAGTGCCAAAGCCTGAGATGTCAATATTTAAGACCACAGATGCACAGAGTCACTGCCAAATCTGTGCCTTCCCAGAACTGCCACAATGGGTTGATTTCTTAGTTTATCAGCAGAGCTTTCATATCTATATGAAAAGGATTATAAAAAACATATTTGATTTTTCTTAAAAAAAAAAAAAAACAGCTTAGTTATTTGTTTGTTTGACAAATTGAATGGCATCCAAACTGAGAGTGAGACATCCAAATCTATACGTCTACATATAGAGATCCAAATATGCACATCTGAGCTCCTACTAAAGTCTGTGGACACCAACTCAGTGCCATGAACCATGTATTGAGATTGTAAAGTTATTTAACCGACTAGCCACTGTGGTAAGATTCAGTAGCCCCAATATAGGCGTCTAGTGTAATTTTAGATGCTGTGAATTATCTTTCCTGTCTTCAACTGCTTCCACAAAAGGGTGGAGCTCTGCTGTGCCTGTCATATCTGCCTGCCCTGGGCATCTCCAGGACAAGCAGCCTGTGTTCAGGCAACTGAGTCCCACCCTGAGCGACTGCTCTGGGGTGAGATGAACTGCTCTCCAAGCACGAGTGACTGCACTGACTGCGACAGGAGCTTAAACTCCTGGCAAATGCCTACTTGTAGAAACCTTAATTTGGATATCTTCTTTTCGAACTGAATCCCACCCACAAGCTTCCCTTTGCTCTGAAACAAAATGTTTCATTCCAAGAAAGTCTAGGGAAAAGGAAAGGCTGTTTTCCCACCAATGTCAGAAAAAAAGAAAAGGCTGCCTTTTTTACATTGTTTTTCGACTTACAGCATTACAGATTTCTTTTCTTCTGCTGCTTTTGAGGACTGGAATGTGTATTTCCCATTTGCAGATGTGATGTACTGGCAAGTACTCTCCCTCTTCTCAGCCAACAGTTCCAGTAGTTGTAAATCAAGCCTGGAAATCCATCATCATCCAGGGAGTGTCCAAAACGGTAGACAAGAGTGTCATTTTAATGTGCTTTCATGCTGTTTGTGACTGCATAAGTAGTTTATGCCCAGAAGAGTTACTTTAATAGGAAAGACTTAAGCCGAGGTTTCAGAAGATGAAGCATCCAGGCGTTTTGAGATATTCATGCCCTACAGCTCACTCCTACCTTGTGCTGTGTGTCATTGCTCTTCTGCGGCACCAGGACAACTGCTTGTGTGGCTGCACTGTGAAGTGACTCAGAGAACTACCCAGCTCAAAAAAAAAGCTAGCCATTAATGTAAAGAGGTGGGTATTTTAAAGCCCAATCAATCCTCTGGTCCAGTTCACAGCGTAGCCGCAGGAAGCGGAGCTGGAAAGAGGGTGCATAAGGATGAGGTCAGGGACAGGGTCTGGAGGGAGGGCGAGAGATGGAAGAACAGGGCAAGAATATTTCAAAAGAGCGTTGCAATGCATGGCTTTGTCATGCGAAACCGCGGTCTGAAGTAACCTCATTTCTAAATAGGCTGCAGCCTGGTGGTTGGTACAGGTACCTGACAGCTAAGATGCTCTCGCTGAACTCCACTCTGCGATTTCAATCAGGAAAGGTTCTGCCCTCTCACATAAACCCTTTAATGGAGTGAAATTAGATGGGGAATGTATTGTGTTTGCAGAGATTTCTGGCTCTGAGGCATCTCAAGGATTGCTGGAGCTATCGAGCTCCTCTGCTGAGGCAGTCAATAGCCTGCTTTTGTACAGGAGATAAAACACCAAAATGTGCACAACTCGGGTACAGAGTGATTTTAAAATCTGGAGGAAGGCCAGGCTGGGCAAGCCCACACCACACAATGTGTCAGCCTGGCCACATGTCTTACCAGAGACCAGTTCAGGTCTGGTGCAAATGTGACGGTGGTGGGTGATGGAGGGACAGCCTGTCCTGTGTCTCTCCTGTCTCTGTCCAGGAGGTGCTGCACCCAGGCCGTATCGCACGTCTCTGCATGCACAGTGACAGCTGCTGGGACCAGGCTGCCAGTCACCTAATTACCCAGCCACATGGCCAAGCCTTGCTTTCTCCACCTGGAGAACAACTCCAGGCAGTATTAATGGAATTAAAAATATAAATATATATTATACATTTCCTTCCTACGCACCCGGTAACCCCACGCCTGCTTGCCCAGACTTCACATCACGAGAAGTGATGAGACTATGTCAAGAACGAAATGGTTTAGAGCCATGAGGGTCCCAGCTTTCAGGTTTGGTTGGCCTTGGTGGGACCCAGGGTGTCACGGATGTGGTCACACCTCAAGCTGCAGCCCTTTGTTCACACATGCTCTCCTCTGCTATGATGATGCTGTTGCATGAGATAAATTTGACAGTTCCAGAAGAAAAGCAAATTTGCCTCCAAAATCATCATCTCTTCCTAATTTCCTCGTCAATTAGAGAACAGCTCACAGGCTCAGAAGGGAACAATAAACTCTCTTTAAGGCGATAACTTTACAAATTGCTGTACCCGTCCAACCACTTGCTTTGCTATCATGATACACATTTTATCTTGCCATGAGCTGGAAGCCTTAATTATGATCTTGTGTCTTCCATTGTTTGAGGCAAATGACTAAGTGACTTACAAAGACAATTAGATTTGGATCTGTTGTAATTAATCTCTTTCCAAATGGAATATCCTATTAGACACACCAGGTCTTTTTCAGGGGGTGAAGGTGGATTAGGAAGGGAGAGTTACCTTTGAAATACTATTTCAGGGACTGAAAAGCTGGGTAATTAATTGTCATTGCTTAATCTTCTTTGGTGGTCACCAGCTACTTTGTCTGCTCCTCCTGCCCTTAAATACATCCATTTAAAGCTAGAACTGCAAGAATCACAGAAAGTAGATGAGAAGGGTAACTTCCAAGACACTGTTTTGTGAAAATATGTTTACCAGCTGCTTTGCAGGAGTTGGAGAAGATCAAATTCTGTGGCAGTTTGCTCTGATCAGGAAGTTGTTGTATTTGGAGAGAAAGGAGGGTGCCTGGCCATTCATTCGCTTTGAGCTTGCCATATTGGCTTTAAGATCTCATGACCTGTCTGTGCAGTGATTCATTTATATACTTCCATATCACATCACCTTTGCATTGAAGATATCGTTAACCAACCCATTGCACCAAAATGGAGTATTACCTTTAAAAACAGAAAGAAAATCTGATTTTTCTTCCTCAGTCATTCCTACAAATGCATGTTTATCTTCCTAAGTCACAGCTTAGTGCTGCTTTTCTTGACCCCTTGGTGGTCTTTGTGAACAATTAAATTGTCATAGCCCGTGAGACTAACCTCAACTCCATGACCAATGATGACAATTAAGACCATAACAATTAAGACCATATGCACTATAAAGCATACATGTCCATCAACATTTTCTAAAGCAGTTTCTGGGGTATAACAAAGCGAAAGGTCATTACAAACTAATAACATTTGTGGATAGCAATGGGGCCAGATGTTTTGCCTTGTCCATTCAATCTGTATTCATACCTAGCACAAAGACCATTTTAGATGTGATCAGAAGTTAGTATAAGAGACTCTGGAACTATGTTTTGCGAATAAATAATTTAGCATAAATAAATTGCATAAACAGACAATAAAAAAGACCTTTGTTTGCTTTGTAAATGAGGATAGTGAGATATTAATACATTACTTAGTGCCAAGACTTCCAGACATGAGGGATACACAACATAACTATGAGGGCATCTGTCAGTGCACGTTGTGATGTGCCAAGTCTGAATTATCTGCTACCCTGAAATAAATGGAGCGCTTTAGTCTCAATTAGAGAAAACCAAAGGGAAACACAATAACAGTCCTCAAAACACTTCAAATCTTCCTAATAAAAGAAAGAGAATAAATTATTCTCCAGGTTGACTGGTGAAAGGATTAAGCATAACAGGTTTACACTGGAAATTCAGGAGATGGGGCAAGAATAATGTCCTAACAGCACAAGTGGCCCAGCACTGGAACAGGTCATGTGGGGGGATGATGAGCTCTTTCTGACTGACGGTTTTTGAGAAGCGTTTGGGCAAATTTCTGTAAGAACTGGTTCAGACACAATATTTCGTGCTGGGAAATGCCACAGGGCCACTGGGAAGACATCCCAGGCAGGCAGAACTCAGCCTGGCCCTGCTCCAGGGTCAAAACCCATGCAGTAAATTATTGCTAGCCTCCTCCTCCTCTCAGCAGTGCTGGGGCAGTTCCCATGTCCCAGCCAGGAGGGGCAGGAGAAGCACAAGCAAAGGCATTCTCTGTCTGTAAACCACTCTGAAGGGCTCTGCTGTCCATCAAGTGGGCTTGACAAATGTTGCTCAGATAGATTTAGCTGCTGGAATCTGAAATAACTCTCCCCCCCCCGCCCCCGGCACCCGCACAAAACTAACATATACTTAATGAATTATGAAAAGAAGTAAAAATCAATTTTCCTTGCCAGCTACTGATGCACTAAATGATTGCTTTCCTTTTTTAAATTGTTTATAATTAGTCTTCCTTATTTATGTTATCTATTAATCTAAAGATGGCACATCTTGTTATCCCTGTGTTATTAAATCATGATAACAAGAGGTGAAACACTTCTTTTCAAGAACCATCTCCAAGATGGAGGTACATATAATTTTCCTAAAGTTAGAAAAAAGTTCCCACATCAAATTGGAACTTATTTTAGTTACTATGTGTTAGCTAACAGGGTACTGCACACAGCAAAAGGCCAAAGTATTTCTGATAGGCGTGTCTAGAGATACAGTTTTCAAAAATACCTTATAGTCAGTGAATTTTATGTATCGCAAAACAATACTTTTGGTGCTCTTCTGAATCTCACTAAACACCAACCTGGATCTTAGACTATCTTTGCAAATTTTGTCTGTATTCTTAGGGCCGAGAGCATTTGTTTCCCACACTCAAATAATTTAAGAATAATGTATTTTATTCTCTTTACTTACATCACTAAACCTTGGAGATGTGTAAACGTTTTCTAACTTCAAGAGGTATGTTTGCAAATAAAAATTGAGAGAAAACTTAGATTGTTCTAAATGTAACATAACATAACATAACATAACATAACATAACATAACATAACATAACATAACATAACATAACATAACATAACAAACACATCACACTGTCTGGAAATTTGTGACCTACATAAACTTACTTTATGAAGCTTAATGTACTAATGAAAATGTTTAATAAAGCCAATTTTAATTTCTAGTTGAGTAACCAAAAATGCACTTTAATCTTAGGAAAATAGCAATTCATTTTATAGTACTTTGATCACTTATTTTTGTATATTCCCTTTATAGATGCAGGTGAACAGCTTCACAACAAGAACCCTTGGGAATTTTAAAATAACTTCATGAAAGACCTTTCCTTGGAACAAGAAGTATTTAAGTTTCTAGGCTGGATGTCTTGCTCTGCTAAATATTCCAGCAATTTAGAAAGACACTTCAAGCATGCAAAGAAGGAAAAGTGTTCTCATAAATATAGGGTTTGAGTGATTCTATAGAACAACAAGGAGTTTGGATTCTCTTCCTATCTGGAACTACTTGAAGACATCTCAACTACCTAGTGTCCTGGTTTGAGGTAAAACAGGACCAATTTTGTTCAGTAACTTTGCTTCTTAGCTAGGCCTCTCCTAACTACTGAAATAATTAGTAGCTGCTTTGTGGCACTTTAAGCTGAAACTAAAAATATTTTGCAACATACTGTGGCAGGTTGGCCTTGGCTGGCCACCAGGTACCCACCAAGCTGCTCTATCTCTCCCCCTTCTCAGCAGAAAGACAGGAGAAAATAAGATTAAAAACTCATGGGTCAAGATGAAGGTAGTTTAATAAAAGAAAAGACTAGTGCAGAAGCAAATGAAAACAAAAAGATTTATTCTCTACTTCCCATCAGCAGGAGATGTCCAGACACTTCCTGGGAAGCAGGGCCCCAGTACACATAGCAGTTGCGTCAGAAGACAAACTTCTTAATAATGAACGTCCCCCTCCTTCTCCTTTCTCTTAGCTTTTATTGCTGAGCACAGCGTCATCCAGTATGGAGTATCTCTTTAGTCAGTTTGGTTCAGCTGTCCTGGCTGTGTCCCCTTCCAACCTTTTGCCCACCCCCAGCCCACTGGCCTTTGGGATGAGGTTGGAGAGGCAGCCCTGATGCTCCCACAGGGAACACTGGTCAACAGAGGACAACACATTGGTGTCTCATCAACTCTGTTAGAGCTACAAACACAAAACACAGCACTATGAGGGCTGCTATAAGAAAGGTTAACTCCATCCCAGCTAGACCCAGTACACGTATTCAAAACATTCCCAGGAATTCCCTCTTCAAAAATGGCTGGAATTTCATCCATGGCTATGGCATATGACTAGGGAAACATTATTTCCTCAGTCCCTCAAATATAGCAAGTGGCTACTCCAAATCAGGAAATTGATATTTCCTTAATTCTTTTGTTGTTCTTGCTATTTTAATCCAGATTTATATAAATGCCTTATTTATACTTTAATCTTTTCCCCCTCAACTTTATAGACAGAGAGCAGACTGCAGCTTTTGTATATCTAAAAGCAATTATACATGCCTAGTGCTGTCTATACCCTTCTGCTCCAGTTAGAAGGTTACTTGGGATCTTTGCTTGTTTACTGAAATGTGGGCTGGTATAAATTTACTTTTCTCCTTCTCTTTTCTCCTCAAAAAGGGCATTCCAGGGCTGGCAGAAGTACGACCAGGCCTCTCTGGTTTAAGGTTCTTTAACCCTCAGAGAATAGAGATGTTATAATTCACCTTCTTTTCTTCAGTGATTTTCAGCTGCTCTGAGACCTATATCTTCCTTTGCTGCCACTTCCATGTTTCTTTCCAGAAACATGAGTTGTGTGTTAAGTGTGACCTATCGAGTTTTTCTGTTCAATATAAGCAGCAAAGCATACTTTTTGGAGCCTACTTGCTCTGCGTAGGCTTAAATGAGGTGCTGACATCTGAACTGCCTAAACACAGTGCATAGGTGGTCATTTTGCATGCACCTAGTTACTACCCAAACCCATTAACTCCACAAAACTAGTTGCTTGCCAGTTTGTCAGCCCCCAAAAAGATGCACGTGCCATGAAGCAAAATCAAGGCTGCTGAATCTAAGCTTGCCCCTTCCTCAGCCCAGAAATGCCAAATGCTCTGCTTTCTGAGCAACTGTGGGCTTTCAATACATCAAGAGACTACAGAAGTGCAAGTTATGAGGAGCTACTTTGGCATCTCTGACAAGCTCTGCTCCTGACATTACGTGTCAGCAGCAGCTGAAGAGGAAGACAAAAAGCATTGAAGTTTTATGCGAATTTGCCTAAGTAAGGAGCATTAAAAAAATGCACAGGACCTTAATTCCCGAGTTCCTTCTGAAAAACTTTCCTTCTTTCTGTAAAATTGGCTGATAGAAAACATCAGGTGCTGTCCAATAGATCACGGTTTCTGCAAGCTGGAGCACACCAGCGTGGCATTATATGAAAACAGGTGCAGTTTTTCCCTTGCAGGTTATGGAAAATGTAATTGGCTCCAAGGTCACCAAAGGAAGGGGCTGCCCTTGGCTGCCCTACCTCCAAGCTGGCACCTGAACCTCCAGGAGGGGGGATGCGCTCAGGGACCTGCTGCTGCGCTTCATGTGCACCGTCCAGAAGTGCCGGGGAGAGACTGCACACAGACAGAAGGAGGTCTTTCCTATGCACCAAGCATATAAGCCAAAACTGAACTTCTGCCTGCCACCGCTTTCCTAGCTGCTCACTGTTGTATTTCATAGCTACTCATCTGCTAAGCTAAATGCTGTATTACATCTATGCTTTGTCTTGACAAGTGTCATCCCAGCAAGCACTATCTTTATTTCAGGAGTGGAGAGGTTTTTCATCATTTTAATTGCTGTCTTAGGTCCTGCTCCTGAAAGGAACCTCGCACAGGCCCAGGCTCCTAATTTTCTGGGAGGACAGGCACTGCTATGGAAATACCTGAACAAAGGGTTTATCACACTTCACGATGAGGGTGGTGAGGCACTGAAACAAGTTGCCCAGAGAAGTTGTAGATGCCCCATTTCTGGAGGTCTTCAAGGCCAGGCTGGATGGGGCTTTGAGCAACCTGGTCCAGTGGAAGGTGTTCCTGGTTATGGCAGGGGGGTTGGAACTAGATGCTCTTTAAGGTCCCTTCCAACCTAAACCATTCTATGATTTTATGATTCTATACAAGTCACGAACACAGCCGTTGTAGTCCCTGGGGACGTGAAGTCCTTTCAACCTTAATGACTCTATAATTCTATGATTCTATACAAATCACGAACACAGTTATCATTCTCCCTGGGGACATGAAGTACAAGACAACTCTCCAGATCAAGGCAAAGTGCACCAAGCACATTAAGGATTGTGGCCAGCATTTTCAGAAGTGCCTGTGGAAGGGTGTTCATGAGTGAGCAGCAGGGAAAGGAGCCATAACAGGACTCCAAACTGCAGCAGTTCCTCTGCACCAGCTTCTCACATGCAAGTTTTACATCATGCTCGGGATGCTGTGAAGTGGTCTAACTTAACCCACTTCCAAAATAACTTTTAAAGATCTAGGATTCCGGATGTTATGCTCTTCCATCTTGAGATAGTAAA
This sequence comes from Anarhynchus alexandrinus, assembly GCA_008711295.1. Lineage (NCBI taxonomy): Eukaryota > Metazoa > Chordata > Aves > Charadriiformes > Charadriidae > Anarhynchus > Anarhynchus alexandrinus. Next base: position 1,427,199 of record VUYV01000036.1, on the reverse strand, counting down.
GCATATGAAAATTTTGTCAACATGTGACTGAGGATGATATTGTGCTCAGAGAACAGCAAGTATTCAGCAAAGCATTGAGTTTAAACACAATCAAAGCAACTTCAGTCACAGAGCAACTGCTCAGTCAGCCTGATTCAATTGCAAATATCCTGGCAATAGCAGGATGCTAAATACAGAGAGCTATGAGCCATTCAGTTCTCTGTAAATGATCCCTTTACAGCAATAAAGAAATGAGGGTCAATAGGGGACTGTCAGTATTTATTTATTTATTTCATTTTTAATAAAGTCAATTCATTCAGGACCATTAGGTTACATATCCAACCAACCCTAAAATCATATCAACTTCTTAGAATGTCCTCCATTTTTTTCTATTGCTCTTAACAAGCTTTTATGTCTCGTTTTACATATAACTGTAAAAGCCTCACAAGGGAATTTCTTCCTCTAAGTTCAGATATTACCCATTGTAATGAAGTTCCAGTCCTTTCTCAGGTGCTAGGATGGTACAAATAACTATAATAATAAGCCAAATTTCTTGCTTCTGTAACAGCATTAATTTAAAAGTGTTCAGCAGCAGATAATCTGGGATAATAATTCCCTTCAAGTGTTACCAGATAAAACCACCAGACAAAAGCTGCCACAATAGCAACAGATTCACTATCAGAATATACAGGAGTAAAACTATTCTTATTTATATCAGCCCAGACAGAGTGATCCACTTGTAATCATCGTTAGGCTAGCTGTTGTTTGGAAACCAGCCATAGGTTTTTGATAACATGGTACTTTTTGAGATAACCCAAACAGAAGATGCTCAGTGGAACTCCTTCATGAAAAGTAAACAGAGGACATACCTGAGAAAGGCCACTGATGTTCACCTCAGGCGTGTTTATGTGGGGTGTGATTTTTTTTTAGTTGGGCTTTAGAAACTGATGTAGTAAACAGCAGGGATGAAGACGTAATACATGTTTTGGATCTGATCAGTCTTTGGATAGAATCTATCCAGTTCTATGAAAATCAGTGGAATTTACACAAAAGGATATTGCACGACCAGCCTCGCCACAAGGCATTTCATCTTACATTTAAGTTGAATTTGGCATATGATTTTGCCAATGTTGCCTTTGGCTTCGGCTTGCTTTCCTGTATGCTCCGATACTCAGTGTGGGCTGTCTTTACTAACCATCCACACAACAGTCCAGGCTCAGAAGCATTTAGGGCATGTGCTTTACCTTGTAGTGGTGACTCAATGTAAAGATACAGCCTGCTCCTGGAGAAACTGTCAAAAATGCTTTTGCTAACACAGATACCTATAAACTGAAAGTTTAAGTCACATTGTTTCTTCTGACCCAAAATCACTACATCTGGGCATTTTCGCTGGCAAATTTGAAGGGATTTTGTACACAGTTATGCATGGCTACAATTATTCACTTTTTTGTACTGGTATTAGGAGTATTTTAACAAATATTTTGTATTAGGAAAGCTCAGTCAGGAAAAGGTCTTTTTGCGGGGTTAATTCCACCCTGCCACAAACCCACTGACTAAAGTGTGTTTATGCCAAAGATGATTATGTACATTTTTTTAACTTTAAATTAAATACAGATGATAATTACAATGAATCACTGCAAAATGGCTGTATAATTTGAAAATGTAATTAAGTGAAAAGTGTATTAGCTTTCAAAAATGTTTAGATGGCTCTAAGTGCGCTGCCGTGGCATAGATTATTGCGTTCCTGTGACCGTGACTGATACTAAGGACCATGTTTTAATGACGTTCTAATGATTCATCATTGAGGACATTCTGATGACTCGATATTCTGGCAGATTAAGTGGATTTACAGAAAGATGTCATTTGGGGGAAAAGCCGTCGATAAATCTGAATAAAACTGCAAAAAGCTTCAGAAAGATAGATGACTGTCATCATTTTTATATGTGTTTTGCTTTGTAATTGCTTTTTCACTGGCACTGCAAGTTTAAATCTGCGAAAATAGGATACTGTTTCGCATGGGGAATCAAAGCTTAAAGACAGAAATGCCCCGTACCCAAACATACAGAGTCTGTTATCCTCTGTGGCTCCTGACAGGAGATTTCAAAAAGGTATGCCCATGTCCTTTCTCAAAGCCATGTGTCCCTGGCACTCATCTGCCCCAGGCAGAGGGCTGAAGAGCACCTTGAAAGTGAGGGAGCCATGAGGAGAGAAGTGTGTCTCCAGGCAGGAGGAGAGGGAGCAGAGCTCTCTAGGTAGTGGGACCGACCCAGTGGCACTGGGACAAGGATTTCGTGTGGCTTAGTCTCCACCATGCTGCCAGTGGGCATCTGGGATGGCCAGTCACTGCTCCATCTCCCACTTGGCGTTTGTGTGGGTTTCACTAGCCAAGAACATGCAACCACAAACTAGCCAGGAAGTGAGGAATCTGGTTTAGGGGGCAACCTGCACCCCAAGAAGGTGACTGGGGAAAAAAGACATCATTTCTCATCACCCTCAGCTTCAGACAGACAAGGGTGGGAATTAAGTGCACTGCTTAGACACATTACCCAAAGTTCCTCTCAGACTAAATGAAGAAAGTACCAAAGAAAAAGTGGACATCTGTAGTGGAAGAGAAAATTGTCACCTAAATATCTGTGCTAAAATAATCAGGAGATGCACAATACAAGAAAGGCACTACCCAGTAAGTATTTATGCAGTTTCATAGAGCCGCAGACTGTAAGGAATGGACCACATTAAATACAATTAATACTGCTACTGCTTGCTCTACTCATACACTCAATAATGCAAACTGGTGCCTTATATATGCACCGGGAAACGTGCAGCCCAAAGCTCACTACATTATCTCTACATAGCCATGCCTGTGGTTTGCCCATTTCACCTCAGTGTTGTAAAGGGGCTGATAGCATCCTCCCTCCTGGGATTCGGCTGCCGGGGCTCAGGGCCAGCTCCCCACCACTGCAGCCAGCGCAGCCCCATCCCTGAGGGAATGCAAGGGGCTGCCAGCCAGCCTGTGGGGTGGCTGTGACTGCAGCCCCCACCATAGAACCTCTGCTTCTGATCCGTGCCCATGGATGGCTCCTCCTGGCCCCACCACGGCAGGACCAGCCTGGGGACCTCAGGGTCTGTGCTGACCCCATTACTGCCTCTGTTCAGCCCCACTATCGCTCTCTGCCCCCACAGGGCAGCCACCCCCCTGATGGGTGTATTGCAATAGCCTGTGAAATTTGCTTTGTTATGTTATTTCTCCATTACCATATTACAGATTAAAAAAAAAATAAACTCCTGAGAATGAGAGTATCAAACTGCAATAACTTTCCTTGAAATTGATGGTAAATCTTCCTATCTTTTAAGTCAATATAGTAGGAATAACATTAAATAAAATTAATACTGCTATTGCTTGCTCTACTCATACATTCACTAATGCAAACCTGTGCCTTATTTGAGGTTATGTATAAATTTAATATACATACTATTACAACAAGGTCACTTTGGAATAATCTCTTTGATTGATTCCAGGGAGGCAGCATGTGGAGGGAAAAAGTAATCTTATATGGAAAACACACAATATCACCCTACACAGAAATGGCACAACAGCCTGTTTTCAAGTCAGAGTATATAAATGGCAACTATTATAGTTTTACTTATACAGCACAGCCAGGCATAGTTGCAGCTTTGCCAGTTGTTTTTCATAATAAAATTAATTCTTCTGGATTCTCTTCAGTGCTGGCCTTCTTGCCATGTTTGTTACTCTAGTGTTGGAGTACTTAACACACACAAAAACACCTTTTGTTTTTTGTCTTCAGATGAATTCCCTATGCCAGCTGCTCCACTTTGTGCTATCAAAATAATAATCTATCAATCAGTATGAGAATGTCTTATAAACACAAAAAAAAACCAAATGTAATCTTCTCTAGAACATTTCCCCTCAGCACAATATTGCAACTAAACACTGTGAGGCAACTGGATGAGAAATTTCCATTACAGTATGTGTGTGGACAAAAGAGACCCAAGCAGGAAGCACAGGGTCCTTTGCTCTGGGCACAGCACAGGGTGTCAATATCTAATTGGTGCAGGTCATCAACATTCGGGCATCCGTGTCAGTGGCCAGATTTGGCAGACACTTAAATATAGATACACTGGTATTACATCCTTTGCAGTTTTTTTAAATCTGAACTGGCTGTGAAACTTTTGCAGATTCCAAGGCACCACCATGCTCCTCTCTTCTGAGTGGCAAGCAAAGGCCACTGGATGCTGGTTCAAACCCAGAAGCTGTGGAGCATCTCTTCAGGTAACTAACTTGTTTCAAAAGGATTCCAAGGGAAAATGAAGTTATTGCAACCTCTCATAAATTGCTCCAACAGATCTTTGATCTGAATAGGGAAAAAAAAAAAAAAACCTGCTCATTGTCCTGACTTTAATTTTTTCAGCTGTCAGCTGGTGGATATTAGTGTTCCACTGTCCTGGCGGTTTGAAGAGCCCTCTGTTACAATAGTTTTTCCCCACATAGGTGTTCACAGACAAATAATTCTTCAGCCATTCCTTTGGTATGCTCAAAAGACTCACCTCCTCAAACCATTCATTCTTAGGTATTTTTCTGTGATTCTTTCAGTGTTTTAATAAGTCTTTCCTGAACACTACAGGTTTTCAACTACTTTCTCGAATCAGTAGCACAAAAATGATCTTCCATTGTGTTCACACTAATATCAAATAGGTAATAAAGTCACTTTGTTGTTATTCAACGCTCCCTATAGCAGATGCTCAACGATCCCATTAGCACTTGTCGCAGATGGAAGTATTTCACACAGTTATGATTAAGCAGCAATTAGTCAAGAGGTTGAATCTTAGCAACACTTAATCAATAACTGGTTTAAAGGTTTACAGAGTAACTTAACAAAATAACTAAACAGCAACTTAATTACAGATTCAAAGATGGCAGGATTCACACTAATTTACTATAAAGTATCCCAAATCAGTACATGTACACATGAACAAAAGCACAGATCTCAAATTATTGCATATGCATATAAATGCACGCATACACACACACACACACACACTGGTCTATAACCACAGAAATCAAAGATCTCCTAATATTGCAGGACTGTAGTGAGCCAGCGGGTACCCCTTTTAACTCCTGTGTGTGCATGGAAGAGCACCCACATCTATAAAGCTAATCATAAACCTAGAAGTGGAGAGGTGGATGAAAGAGAGGCTGGCCTATAGATAAAATTTCCCTTTCGAATTGGAGTAAATACTCACAATATATCGGCATTCCTCAATGGGCGATAACTGAGGCTTGAGAAGGGTTTGTCTCACCCAGACCTTCTAGTCCTCGAGGTGTCATCCTGAGCCACAGCCCACTGCGATCCAGAAGAGCTCAAAGGGTCTTTACGAGAATCATTACTTATAAGATCCGAGATAATTGACTTTCATCAGGTACTTCTCCACTCCGGCCCAGATCAGACAATAGAGTATTTTGGTACTTTCCATGGTTATGTGAGCCTAGGACTTGCTAGAACTTGTGGTTCCCCTCTCTCTGTAGCCACGATTCATATGCTGTCAGGAGTGATCAATTATAGTTTTTATCTTCAAACGGTGGGAGCCATGAGGAACAGGCACACCATTGTGTTCTTGGTCTGTTCCTCTCCACCTTTCCTTTCTTTCATTTTAGACCATTGTGTTGCATTCTGGTCCAGTGTGTTCTTATGTGGCCCAGGCGGGGAGGACATCACGCCGAGTACTGAGAGGCCTAAGGTGGGAGGGGAAGACATTGCACCACCACAGCACTTTGACCACAGCGTTGTCTGGGAAACTCAGGTCCAGGTGAGGATCTGTGATGAGCCTCCTACCTCCTTCAGTGGCACAGCTTCCCAGGGCAGACTAGCCCATGCTGTCATTAGAGCTTCTCATCTTCGTTCCCAAACCACAACTTCTCACTGGACTGAACTGACTTGTCTGCACTGCTTTTGTGCTCCAAGGTCTGCATGTGTCCCAGGTGACCTGATGGCTGAAACTAGCTAGGAGAACTTCAGAGCGCCTGGCTGGAGAGCACACCCTGGCCATCTACGTGGCTCCAGGTCAATGCAGGACTCAAGTAAACTTCGAGACCCTTTCTGCCTTTTTACTCCTCTATCCTCCCTTGCTTAAGGTGGGGTGGGAGCCCAAAACAGAACTGCAGGGCAGGCAGGAGTTCCTGAGCACCCTGATAAGGTCTCCAAGATGGACAGTGAGAGGACAGTGACTGAGGACTGGGGAAACTGGACAAGGACCTGCTCCCTTCATTGTTTATCAGTCGTGTTGTACAGTGTGTTCATATATGGTGTCGTAGAACTGGAAGGGGAAACAAAAGTGTTTAAAACATCAGAAAATCTTGTCTCATAACTGATTGCAAAAAGCAGCCATATTTTCCACAGAATGAGTACAATAGGATCTGAGAGTAGCACAGGTAGGAGATGATACAGAAATGACACACTTTGTGTTTGCTTTCCCTACCATTTGAGTACAACAAGCTATTCTGAGTAGGTAAACTTTCTGCTGAGGCCATGCCCAAAATTGCTTGAACTGCATCAGGCCCAAGATTGCAGGTGGCGGATCATCTTGGGCTACTTTCAAACCCGCACCTAGATCTACTTGTTATAATTGCAAGTTCTTAAGGCGGATACCTCTGTGAGCAACTCTCACAGCTTTCCTCAGTCATTGGTTTGTGCCACAACATCTTTGACAAATAAGAGAAACCTTTCCCTTTTTCTTTGTTGTATGCATAAAAGAGAAAATATCATACGTGTTTGTCCTCCATCCACCCTGACTGTCTTTTTTCACTGCTCAATGATACAATAGATTCAAAATGCCAGATTGTTCAGGACTCAGCCCTCCATCAACTTTTGCCACACTATTGATCTTCCTTGTACAAGTCGTAATGTGTAGAGGCTCTGTGGATGAATGATGCTACCAGATTTTTTTCTTATACTGTTGGTATCAACATTTTAAAATTTATGTCATTTGGTTTCCTGTGTCACTGCATTGCTAAAAGCAATTCTCCATCCATACCAATGTTTTCCTGAAGAGCCCTGATTCAGCTTTTCTAGTGTGAACCTTTTTTTTTACTCCTTTAAAAAGCTTTTAGGCTCTTCAGGAAAGTCAAAAAAACACTCAATATAACTGCCCTCTTCCTTTTAAAAAGCATTTGTGGTGGACTAATATATTGCCTCAAACATGCTAATTACATCTGGTAATGGCTGGGTATTACATTACAGGACAGGTGCAGTAAACTCAACAGCAGCACTCTACTTGTTGTGTTCCATCATGTTAATGAAAGCAATAAATCAATGACACGTTCCAAACCTTGACTTGCCCCAGAAAAGAGAAACACTAACAAAATTTAGCACATCCAGCTTAGAATTTCTCACAGATGGATAGCTCTCTTTTCACCCTGGAAAGGTTTAAATTCTCCTTTCAGCACAAGGGCAATCCTCCAAGATGCTGAGCGTGCAGTGGATCTGAATGTACCCTTTGTGGGGGGACTGTATTAACTTTGGAACAGGTTCACTATTCAGATTAATGATATGAAGAGCAGAGGGCTGAGATGAATGATATGAGGAACAGAGGGCTATGGAAGATGATTTTACAGAGATGATAGAAAACCAGGAAACTTCAATTCAGAAAGCCAGGTAAGTGTGTTTTCCCTGTTACGGTACAAACATGCAGAAAAATTCAGTCTCTAGAGCCAAAAAAGTAATATGGAAGGACTTGAAAACATTGCCAGCTCGTAGTCTGGAGGAAGAAGGTAAAGTTAAGGGTAGGTTTGAAGGATCAAAGACTTAAATGACTTCCACTGGAGCTGTACTTCATTTGCCTGAAGGGTGAATTTTCAATGTTGTGCAGTTGAAGTCATTGGTGACACATATCTCTGTTATCTATGGGGTGTGTACACCTTCGTTTGCATCTACTGAACAGATATTTCTCTTCTGAAGTTTTGGTATTCCTCCTTAAGTGTTGTAGGGCATATGGACATTCATTTTATAAAACAAAAGGTAATCAGAAATAGCTACTAGTAATACCCAAACACCGCTAACAACTAGATTTGCCACTCTGAGAAGGGCCAACATAAGACCCACCTAGATTTTTAGTGTCAAATCTGGCCAGTGTGGTAGACAATTTTATGATTCTATGTTAATGCCTTCAAGGCAGTGACACATAGATACTGAAGGGCTGCAGGCATTAGCCTGCCACAGGCTGGCATGAGAAACAATGAGAGTAACCAAGGATCCACATTTCATTTGTGCAAGGATCTGAGCATCTCTTACAATTAGCACAGAAGGACTGAAGATGTTGTTGCGGTTCTCTGGTCAGGGCTGTTTTATTTTCAGTGGACCCTCTGCACCCACTTGCAAGGAGCCTGTTTATGCAGAATTTATGGAAATGAAGTGGATTCTTTGCTAAGGGCTAAAGAGAGGTAATGTATCACATCACAGAAAAGCCTTCAGCTGGCTCTGTTAAACTTTTCCACGAGCTGATAATGGTGTTCCTAACTACTTGTTAGGGATAGTGTTCTGACATCATGGCAGCTGGCTCCTACACATCTTTAACTCTGAAGAAGAATAATTTTGAAGTAGGACAGCTCACAGCACCAAAGGACAATGTCTGAAGTAAGGCCATTCAGTCTCTGTAAGGTCTTTGATGAATGTACATAACTTACAGGTATGGAAGACACTAGCAGTTGCAACACCTAAATTTCAGTTCCTGTTACAGCAACACTGCAGTACTTTGTAGTATTTATGACCCCTCTTTATTATTTTTTGTTATTTACGTGCAGTAGCTAAACCAAGAAGCAAAGGCAGAATTTGCCTAGAGAACTTGGTGTGACTGCATTGTAATTTTTCTTCATAGTTCACACAGAGAATTCCCCACAACGTTTTTCCCTAGATTTTTATTTTAATAATATCTTACATGTGACCTCCTTTGACATTGGGGAACTCCATTTAAGCATTTATTGAGGTATTGTTCTGTCCACCCTGCCTTGTACAAAGTTATTCCATAAACATCTCAGTTTAATGAATGTGTACTGAGTACAGAGTGGCTCAACAAGAAATGAGTTGGCCGGCTCATACCAAAAGTGTAAATTTCCACAAGGTGTAAAACAGATTCTTCGGTCTAGAAGATTTAAATAGAATTGCATGCATTTTTCCATACAAAATTGTATTTATGTTAGTCACTGTGTTTGTTCAGTACCTGAATATCCAACTTTAAAGGAATATTGAGTAAACTCCCCTTGCTTACTGTGACAGCAATAGCAGTTACCAGCTACTGCAATCCCGTCTTTGCTATTTTGAAATGACAGGTGACTGAAATTTTTATTTTTCCATTTGTTTTTTTAAAATAGTTCCTAAAATGCAGAGGTAAAACCTGCCACCACTGATGTTATTATGCAGCTTGGAGAAGTAAATAAGTTTTTTTATTAAACCTTACCCAACACAAATGCATCATCACTGAGAAATCCAATGAATACATGTGTTAAAATTTCTATAAATTGGGTGACATTTTCAGAACACGCTGGCAAGATTTTGAAAAAGAGAAAAGCTTATTAAGATGGCCTGGAGATATTACTGCAACCTGATCCTGCTTTCTTGAAGACAAACAAGTGAAGCATATACAATAGAGGGAAGGAAACCATAGCAAAAACAGAAAGCATAACTTTGCTCTTTTGAGTTTTACTTGTAGTCTCATTGTTAGAGAAATTTAAGCACAGCACTTGCCTCTCTCAGCCACCTCAAAACCTGCCAATCTGACACCAGTGCTAATCTGTGTAATATACTGCTTTTAGTTGCTGTTTTGGAGGTGTTCAAAAGACTCAGTCTCAGCTCGCTAAACCAAAGACTCCTTAAACAGAGGGCAAAAGGAAAGACAGGAGTGAGACAAAACAGAGTAGGAAAGGCTGGGAAAAAAAGCCGTGGATGAGGACAGCTATAGAACTTGTACTTTTCAAAAGGCATCTGGCAGCCAGGCAGAGCTGATGGTGATCCTGGTATCACCTGGTCTCTCCCTCTATGTCTGTCTGGCCATGGCATCTCTCAGACTCAGGATGATAATAGCACAGTGGGCTCTGGAGTCCCAGGCACAACAGTGAAACTCATTTGTTCTAGCTTAATCTCTTACCAGTATCCAAATCAAATAGTGATCATTCAGAATAGCCATCTGCTCATTATTTTGTACGCTAATTGACCCTAATTTTAAGTGGAACAATTTTGGGCAAAGAAGGTCATCAGTTTCTGTACTCCTACATCTCCTACTTATAAGTGCCATCTTAGCATTGCCACACTTGTGACATATCCAAAAGCCTTTGATTTATTAGACTAATTCAATTTTTCTGTCTTTGGCAAATTTTTGTAAACATTTTTCTGTTAGGGGATGCACTAGATTTCTGTTACTTGGAACAGCTCCTCTGAGCTGTGCGCTAAATGTCTCTCCTCCTCTTTGCTGTGTTTGATATGCAAGAGAACTAATCTGGCTGAGACACAACTCCAGAATATTTGTGGCTGTGAAGCTGAAGAGTAATTAGATTCTTTCTTCTGAGGGACAGGGCCTACGCTGCATCTCCACCTTAGCTTTTCCTTCTGAGTAACTTCAGTAGGGCGGCATGACAACTGAGATTCACTTTCCAAGACACCGCTCTCCTTGGGACGGGACGCTTCCCATCACCCTGACTGGGACTGGGATTTCACTGGTTAGCAGGACAATGTAGGGGGATTTCTGCACTGACCCTGTCTCTTTCTCTGGCACTTGCAAACTTATCTCCAGACTGATGTAGATTCTGACACATATCAGTAAAGTCAACTTGGTGAAGATAACTTGATTTGTAAACTAAGGTTGCCGAGAGTCTTAATTTATTGTATCATCTGCCAGTGCATTACCATTTTAAAACTTATCGTGTCATTCACATTCCAAGTAATAATATACACATTCATAATAGCTGCCTTAGAAATACCTGTGGTAGTTTTAACACATTTGTAATAATGAAATTCACTGCACAAAAAACCTCCTTACCTAGGAGGAAGCAGCTGAGACATTCAAAACCAGAAATGCAACCATTTTGCAGAGATGACAACTGTAGGGTATCCAGAGAAATAAATACAATCCTGGAGTGCAAGCATAAGATGAGCTCAAAAAGGGCAAAGATTTACCGTTCATCACACGTCGAGCTAATCTGCTTTCCAGCCACTGGAATGGTTCAGACTGCTGACCGTCTATCCCAGGCATGGGGTAGTCAGTGTTGCACAACAGCCAGTAGACGAGTGGTCCAGCCAAGCTACTGTGCTTGTAGGAGACCCTGCAGGGTTTAGGAGTCTATCTTCAAAGTAGTTTCTCTAGAAATATCAGCAGTACAGTAACTTTCCCTTGGTCTTTCTGCTTCACTTCACTTTCAGATTATTTGAAGCTGATTTTGCTTCAGCCAACCCACATCCAGTCCCAGAAGGTAGCACCATTCCCTCAATACTCAATGACTTTACTCCCTTTAGACTGCTTACCAATTTCTTTCCATACTCTTTCTAGTGTTTGTTTAAATATATATGTATATCTCCTGACTTTTAAGATAATAAGAAGAGAGATTCTATACTTGATCATACTCTCGGTGCTGTCTCTGAAAACCTTGTGAATTTTGCAGATTATCATCATATCAGGTTAATCACTGAAGATTGTCTCTGTTTTCCTGCTGAGCTGCTTTTGTCACTCACCCTGGGCATCTGATCTCTAGGTGCCCAAGTATGGGGCTCCACTTAATAATCTGGATGTTGTAAGAAATTACAAAGGGAAATGACAGTATTTTAACGTATATAGGGTATTTTGGCTGGAAGACTGAGCGCTGTGCATCATTGTACAAGTATTTGGCGTTCAGGTGATTTAGAGATCATAAGGAAGGAGACAAACAACGCAACATCCAGAAACCTGTTTAGGGTGTTTCGGAAATGATGGAAGTTCACACAGGGCATCAGTGATATGGAGGAAAGGGGAAGATGGGTGGGATGTAGGAAGGGAGGGAGGAAAGAAGGAGAGAAGAGAGGGAGGAAGGGAAGAAGAAATTTTGTCAACCTTTTCAGTGCTTGGTCTTGCGTTTCTTGAAATAACTGAGAATTTTGTGATTGCCTTAAGAAGTAACAGGAGAAAAACATTTTGTACACTCACCCGCAGGTAATAATATCCCTCTCCTCAAAAATAAAATAAAATAAAAAGCAGCCCAGATATCTCCCAGGTGCCAGTACTCAGGGTTTTTTTCCTATGCAAATAAGTCTTCCTCAAGCACTGCCTGTATCATCTCCTGTCTGTAGCAGAAAACAGTGTGTAGACTGCAAAGCCGTTAGTTCACACTGAGACTGATAATCACAGAGCTCTCTTTACCCTCAAGATGCTCCATGTTCAGTGCCAGGTTTCTCATGTCTCTAGAGCATGTGATCGCAGTCTTATCTTGGGTCCCTGCCCTCTGTGCCACGTACACTAGTTTGGTGGCCTGGAGGGGCTGGTGCCAGGACCAAGGAAGCAGCAGAGTGCCTGAGGCACTGAAAGGTGGGTCACTAACCAGAGTTCTACAGTCAAATAGGGCTTATAAGGTGGGACACTTCACAGCATGCCGCAGCCTCTTGTATTGCCCATCCTCTTTCACATGGCCCAGTGTTTCAGGCGCCTCCCCCGCATATGCCTCCTCTCAGGAGGATGGTTTGCACAGCTTCATTTTGGCACCAAGACATACTTGTCACTTCGCTGGCTAATCTAAATAAATGAATGTGCTCCTCTTCATTCCATTCAGCTTTTTCTTCTCATTAGAGATATTATAAGGTAAGCAAAGGCAAAGACTTGAGCTGGTGTACCCCAGGAGTTCAGCTGCAGCAGTCTCGGCTACAAAACTTGGAGTGTCTTCAGAGTCATCCAAGGAATTAACACTCCTACTTATCTCACTTCAGACACACTGTAGGTACCGAATATTTCCAGCTGTATGTAAGGTCACTGTCATTTATTTATTTTAGTCTCCAAATACTGCAGTACACTCTTTTTTTGCTGTATGTCACACTACTGCTCCCTGCTGCCCCAGTCTTTTTCAGATCCACAGATCCATTTTACGCCACCTACGTATGAGACAGATCGTATACTGACTGTGGATAACTGGCTTCTCAGAAGCAGAGGGCTTGCTTGCTGCCATTGAGATGTTTTCCTCACCGTGATTAATTACTGTGAAATGCCCACAGAGTTTTAAAATCATGATTAATTACTACAAAATGCACAGAGATCTTAAAGACTAGATTCTACCACTAGCTAAAGTTTACCCAAGAGTTCTTATACATCCTGTATCTGGGGACACTTCTGCAACACGCAGTCAGCTGATAAAACTCCCATAGAACATATGGTTAATTGTCAGGAAAAGGCTAAATAAAAATAGCTAGTATGAACTTCTGTGTCAATATTCACAGATATTAAATCATAGAATTGTAGAATCGTCCAGGTTGGAAGGGACCTTTAAGATCATCAAGTCCAACCATCAACCTAACACTGCCAAAACCACCACTAAACCATGTCCTTAAACACCACATCTACACTTCTTTTAAACACCTCCAGGGATAGTGACTCAACCGCTTCCCTGGGCAGCCTGTTCCAATGCTTGATAATCCTTTCACTGAAGAAATTTATCCTGATATCCAATCTAAACGTCCCCTCGTGCAACTTGAGGCCATTTCCTCTTGTCCTATCGCCTGTTACTTAGGAGAAGAGACCAACTCCCACCTCACTAAAACCTCCTTTCAGGTAGCTGTTGAGAGCGATAAGGTCTCCCTTCAGCTTCCTTTTCTCCAGAATAAACAAACTCAGTTGCCTCAGCTGGTTCCCATAAGACTTGTTCTCAAGACCCTTCACCAGCTTCATTGCCCTTCTCTGGGCACGCTCCAGAACCTCAATGTCTTTCTTGTAGTGAAGGGCCCAAAACTGAACACGGTATTGGAGGTGGGGCCTCACCAGTGCCGAGTACAGGGGGACAATCACTTCCCTAGTCCTGCTGGCCACACCATTCCTGATACAGGCCAGGATGCTGTTGGTCTTCTTGGCCACCTGGGCACACTGCTGGCTCATATTCAGCTGTCAACCTACACCCCCACATCTTTTTCTGCCGGGCAGCTTTCCAGCCACCCTTCCCCAAGCCTGTAGCGCTGCATTGGGTTGTTATGATGGAAGTGCAGGACCCGGTACTTGGCCTTGTTGAATCTCATACCATTGGCCTCAGCCCATCGATTCAGCCTGTCCAGATCCCTCTGTAGAGCCATCCTACTCTCAAGCAGGTCGACGCTCCTGCCCAACTTGGTGTCTACCCACCAGGTAGAAGGAATCTGCTTTTATGCTGGGAGAGGTAAGACAGGGCAGAGGACATGGCAGTCCTCACTGTGCCTGTTACCTGCACAGACAAATAACCGCAGAGCATCGCGGACTGTGTTGGCTTCTCCAATTGGTGAAACCTCATCAAGAACACAGGCTCTTTGAATGAGAAAAATGTATTATGCTAATCATTTCAATCCTTCTTCAATTATCCATGCAGAGCTTCACTGCATTATTCAATATTTTTCAGTCTAATGCACTGAATTAAGTCCTTTTAAAAAGTTTTGTTCCTGTTACACTTCAAATTCTTACTGAATTTTATCTTTGGGTTTTCTGGGAAAGTATTCCTTTCACCGTTTCCTTTTGCGAAGTGCAATCCATTTCACAGAGCTTTGCAATGTTTCTGTCCAGCATTTTGCAGTTAAAACCACAGAGGGAACTGAAGGTGGTCTGAGCAGTGGGATTCCTTGTCAAGATAATTAACCCAGATTCACCAACATATATAAAGCCAAGAACTGTAGAGATCTTTAAGTACACACACACTATACGTAAGGTCTATGTGCAGAGTAAGGGTACCCTTTAGCAGCAGGTATTTTATGCATGGGGATTTCATTCTACACAGAGGTTTGGTAGACACAGAAACGTTTTTTCTTTTAACAGACCTAAAAGACAAATATCAAACAATCATACCTGCTAAGCTGAAACAAACTGCCTCTTTCCCTTGCCTCCTCAGAGCTTTCCACTTCCTCCAGTTTTACACACCTGGGTGAAGACAAAATGCTGCAAAAACATTGTGAGCAATTGAATATGTATTTTGGGGGGTTTATTAGTATTATTTTAATAGAGACAAAAAGAGGGGTGGATTCAAGTGTGAAAAAAGAACCATCAAAATTTGACCAGGGAACATCCCCCCTCTTCTGGTTAGACATTTTCACCCATACAATGTTCTTCTTTTAGGAACAGCCATAGAAAAGGCTCCAGTCTAACCTAAGAATGAGATAACTCACAAGAGAGGAATCTGTAAATAATGTTGGAGGAGATTAATTTCATCTAAGAATTGGGTCAAAGACCAGGTGTACTCTCTCAAAAAAACTATCTACAAGCTGACAACACAGAGCTGAGCTGAGAGTAGAGTTAGAATTAACGAGGATACCGAAACTAAGACAAATAGAAAAATCAGGAAATCGTTGTAATCTATAAATGCAAAGATGTGATCCAGTGACACATGAATTGGATAGGAGTTATATGCCCTTCTGACAAAAAGCTCCAGACTGTGCCAGCATGGGAAATTCAGTCTGCGTATCAGTGTATTGGCGTACCTAGAAAGCTGGTCTTGCTCCTCTACTTTCAGTACCAGCCAGCTGTTTAAGTTGCAAATGCCCCTTTAAAATGCTCAGGCTGTGAAAAAAACCCCACACAGATTGGCATAATGAAGTGCAGCTATGAGCAACAGCTTTTTAATGGGAGAGTACAGATGTTCTATGCACAATGGCTATAGTTTAAATTGAAAAGTGCCATTGTTTGGCCATCATTTAAAATTGTGATACCCCAAAGGAGACATTTCAGGACATGCACACTTGAGGAGCACATACCTAAGGTAGAGCTAAATTGTTATCTCTGCTCTGCTCTGATTGAGTGAAAAGAAAATGGGTTTCACATACGTGGAAAGCAAAAGATGAAAAATTATATTGTAGCTGGGATAGGAGGGGAGAGCAGAAGGAGTGAAAGGCAAAGAACGTGGACAGCAGCAGCCTCCCATCAGCAACTGCAAACTGATTTTTTTCCCCAAGGCTGGGACTACTGCAGTGGGTGGCAGGGCAGTATTGCCTGCCCAGGAGCCCACAGCCTGGCAGTGTGCTGGCACTGGGACGGGAGGAAGAGGGAATGGGACACGAACTCCAAGAGTTTGTTCCACTCAGCGGAGGTGCCCAAGTCAGCAATGCCGTACCACTGCACAGATTCCCTCCAGCAAGTTCTCCTCTGCTACAATACCGTGGGCATCTTGAGCAACATTTAAACTGCTGTCATAGCAGAGCAAAGCCTGCCTTGCTGACGGCAAGGTCGTCAGCAGCCACTCGTAGTGAGCACTCCCACTCCCTTTATTAGGCCTGCACTTCAGAGCAACCACTGTACACACTCTGAGTTTGGGATGCTAGACTGGACTCCCCAGGTGTGGTGGTAATAGAAGTAATAGCTTATATTTTATCAGTCAGTAAATAAAGGATGCCAGCTGGATGCCCACAGCTCTTCTCTCAATACCTACCTTAACTTGGGCATTTCAGATTAGCTGTAGATGGCAGCCCTTCCCTCCCCCTTGGAGAAACAATGACACCCTCTGGATAGCGTATTTATAATAAGTGACAACTGCCAGTCAAACTCATTCTTGCTTAAGGTAGGAGATTTTGAAGGCCTGTATAAAGTTATGTTTCTGGGGATTTTACCTTCCGAGACAGCACTGGTCACTACTGATTATACAGGTCAGTTACACAGCAGCTAATTATGTCCAGAATTGCAGAACAGCCCCATATGCTCCTCAAATTTGTTTCACCAGCACTTCTCCCCACTAACTATCCGATAGAAACAGGGGGATTCCATTTAATGAGCAATAAATCTGACTTTTCCATACACTTCACCACTATAGAAAAAAAACTGGGACAGAAAAAGAGGTGAAGAAACATGATAAGACGGTAAGACAACCACAGTGAAAAGAAATTCAGGCATATTCTGATTGCTTAAAGACTGTCAGATTTATCCCATGGCAAATCATGGGGAAATAATTGCCAATCAGAGCCACTTTCTTCTTAAGACAGCAGGGAAGAGGGGGACAATAGGGAGAACCGGTAAGAGTTTTCACTGGTCAGGAAAAATACAAAAAGGAGCAAAAGAGTCCATTTAACTCATATGCTTCAGGACAATGCAGGTTTCCTTTTTTTTTTCCCCATTCTTTTGCTTATCTCTCTTTCTGCTCCCTCCTTTTTGCAACCTTACACAGCTGTCAATTCAGGAGTGACAGAGTCAAGATGCTCTTCAAAAGAGTCAGTCCCACAGAAGGCGTGGGAAGTGGTCGAAAAGCCTTGGTTAAAGAAGAAATTCCCTGCCTCACACTCCTCAAATGCATACTTTCACCACTAGACATTATGGAAAAGTTATGTTTTTGGAGACAGAGGTATTTGCACGCTTCACAAAAATTAATCCTCAAAGCCTAGCATAAAATACAGTCACAGGTTCTTGTTGGTTTGTAAAGTTAGCTCATAAAGTTGTGTGCAATTGTTTTATAACGTACATTAAATGAAGCAGAAAATGAAGTATGGGTTCTTTTGGCAAAAAGAACATTAGCATCTGCCTATAACAGAATTTCACTTTTAACCTTTTTTCTGTGGCTGTAATAGAAATCTGTTTCCACCCCTGCTACGATTCATACAGATATGTTGCTGGGAAGGACATTCTCCTTGCTAAGCTGTAGGTTAGGGGCTGCGAGAAAAGCAACTTTATGAGATTCATTAGCTGAGAGTGACTGGGAAGAGCACCGGTTAATATTATTTTGGCTTTGGAGTGTGCATACTTCATTGCATGTGTCCAGCTAAATTGTTCTTAGAAGCAAGTAGATGTGACACAATAAATAATGCCATTCTATTCTGTCCAAAACTATCCACACCTAAATGATCTGAGAAGCACAAGCAGCAGGTAGAGTGCTGACTAACTTCTGCCATTAAAGTCACTGTGCCACACTCCTTAGTACTTCAAACATTTCAGTGCTGTTAACTGCGGTAGGGTTGCCTAAGCTACATGGCCACGCAGAATTTTGCATTTCTGTTAAAAATCCCCTGCCAGGCAGAGATCTCGTTAAGGTTTGTTACTCTTTATTTATGTTTTTAAAACCCTGTAGCCGCAGTAAACAGTTTATAGTCAGCTGTGAGAAGTAATATTGACCTCCAATCTGCATACACCAGTCTGCTCGGGTACATTAAGTACACAGCACTGTCCACCTTCTCTACTGCTTTGCCTTGCACACAACTTACATCATCTGCGTACTGTACGTAAGCATTTATACATACGGCTCATAGCTTAGATACACACACAAAGTCAGGGACAGAAAGGAATCAGGTAAGGAATAATAAAGATTGAAATAAGAGACAGAGGCAAATGAGGGGGAAGAAGGACAATATGGTAGAGAGCAGCCCCAGGGGGCTAAGGGAGAAGAGAGGATGCTTCAGTCAATTCCCGTTGTATTACCCACACTCATTTATAACTTGAATGGATGAATAAAAGGTTTTTTCTCCCAGCTATCCTGCTAGCTGTAACCTCTCCAAAATGCTTTCTCTGCTTCTCATCTCCCGCTGTATGCAGAAACTAAAGTCACATTCATTTTAAAATACTTCTTGACTGATTTCTTTAGCCTCCTCAGGTATGGGAGCAGAGAGTTAATCACTGTTTAACTTCCAAGATGGTTTTGTCACTTGGTTCAACTCTCAGAAAGCCTAATCACGTAAGATCCAAATCTGTGAGACACCAAGCCCCATCCTTCATGCTTAATGCCTTCAGCTGCCTTTGTCTTCTGGAGGGGTTTAGGTTGAGGTCATTAAAAGTAATCACCAAGAAGTCATGCCTGATTACTCTTTCAATTAGGGCTTGATCCCACAGGCAGTTATGTGCTGTAAGTGCAGAAACCGAAGGCTGGTGCTGAATACTCAGTGTTTGCTTAGTGCCTGGTCAGTGAAGCTCGATAACAGAGCGAGCACAGGAAGAGAGAGCAGGGAGAAAAAAAGCAATCGTCAATGTAGCCAAATTTGTGCAGCCTCCATGCCAAGTCCTGCAGAGGAGGGGGAGGCGGCATGCCCAGCATGAGCTGCTTGGGATGAGAGACAGTCACACCACTGAATGTGAGTGAGGAATTTCAGATGCTGCCTGTGTGACAGAACTTAGCAGGCCGCTCAAACAGGACCATATTGGAGATGAATCCAGAATTACATAAGACCAGAATTAAGGTTGGGGGGGGTGGGGGAAGGGCAGTGTTTGCTAATATTCAGCAGTCAGTTGGCCAGGTCCATGTGCAAGGCAGCTTTTTTGCTGTTCAAGGAGGTCACAGCCTGTGCTGGGCTGCAGCAGCAAGTCTACCCTGCAGCAGCTCAGTGCTGCTCTCCCGCCATCCCAGACCCTGTCTTGATTCCTCACAGATTGGCCTGGGAGGGTGAAACAAACACAAATGCCATCTGAGAAAATATTTTTTCTCCTCTGCTGGTATTTTCACACTCATTTTGCCTTCATTTTCTGTGTCAGTCTAGCCAGCAGGTTTATGTAGGAACGTTTGCTGAAACAGCAAATGGTCAGGGAAGCTATAGATTAAGAACTTGTAGAAATTATTCAGTGCATAAGGAATAAATTAAAAGAAATCAGATAATTAACAAACAGAAAACAGACTCCAATGACTCATTCATCATCAGCTCTCCCTAGCAGTTCTGACCTCAGAACAGTTGGTGTCTGTTTCACACACATTAACTGAGTCTCACACTGCCTCCAGCGACCTTGTCACAGCTACTGTTATGTCCCCGAGGAGCTCTTCAACAGCCATCAGACCCCAGTGGTCACTGTGGATAGGCAATGCAGGCCAGCTGCGCTGCAGGGCATGGCAATGACAGCAGGACCGGCAGAGCTTCACCAGCAAGGCCCGTCCCCAGAACCCCCATGATGCTATCAGGGCCAGGCTGGGATGGTAATGGGGTTAACTCAAACCCTGTGGCCACCACATCACCAAGTGACAGAATGTAGGCTCTTAATTTGTAGATTTCTCACAAACCCATTGAGAAACACAGCTAAAATTCATTTGTTCTACTTAGCTCAACTGGAGACTTGGCTGGTGTGATCTCGTTATTCCCAGGTGAGTTACACTTTGGGAGCTACTCACTGCTCTCCTTGGAGTCATGTGAGAAGAGCTGTCTTTGGTCAGGATAGTCTCAACATTGAATGAAGCGGAGTATCTCTGTCTAGTTTATCTCAAAGTCAGCCATCAGTTAACCTCTTTCAGTGTCCCTAATAATGTTAATTATATCTATACCACTTCACACCACTGAAAAGGGAGTTCAGTTTCCCTTCAAACTCCAGTACCTCCTCTAGGAGTTAATGACTAATACGCCCATCACTCTCTTTCTCAGCTGCATAATTACACTCTTTTTTCCACGCTTCATGCCTATTCTGCTTTGGGAGACAATTTTTGTCTCTCAGAGCTGCCCTCGGTGGAGCATGCCATATGCCTTCCGACGCCTGCTCTGTCAGCTGCTGCCCTGCCCTTCTCTGCCTCCAAGAGTTTCTCCTGGGGATTTAATTTGCAAAACGTAAGGAGAGGGGAAAGCTGCCAGCTGCCACTATGGTGCCAGTAGGAGAGCCTTGATCTCTACAGGACCTCAGTACCTGAAGATAAGCTCCAGGGAGGGTACACATGTACTTAATATGGGTTTTCAAACACCAGGTATGGAAAGCCAAAAATAAACTGGGATTTAATTACTTTTTTTCTCAGGGGATTGCCCTAATACATCCAAATGACTACTGGTGCCATCAAGCACAGAGACCAGTGGACATCTCCAGGTGGTCATTTTTATCCCCCATTGATTCCTAACACTTCCACCCTGCATGTCACACCATAAGGAAGCAACCACTCCCCTCTGATAAGGCCAACATTTCCACTCCAGCTACCCAGTGATCTCTTTAGCCCATTGAAAATGAAGTGGCATCACCTGGCAAGATGGAAAATACCCCCCAAAATATTTACTGCTCTGGTGGCCACCAGTATCACCTAGAAAAACCTAAGTCTGGCTTTCAGGGCAGATGTCTAGATTTTCTCTGGAAGGGAAATCGGAGAAAGAATTACCAATTTTCAGAAAGGTGTCATACAGATGACCAGCTTTGGCAGGAGTTTTAGGTTGCAAACCACAGTGAGATGCAGATATTCCCCAACCTCTGTGCTCAGGGCTTCTTATTGACTAACCAAGGAGACTCTAAACTCAGCGCTCTCGCTTTTCTGAATCCCATTTTTAGGTACCTAGCTTTATCATGTGTCATGGCAAGGTGCCCCGGCACCTGATGCAGGGAAGAGAAGGCATCCCAGTACGTGTCAGCACATCTAAAAATCAGGAATAGCCCTGCCCTGCCCTACCTGTCCTGGGGACCCCCCTGCTGTTCCCTGCCCCTCAGGAGCCCCCAGCCCTGCTGCACCCTGGCACACAGCCTCAAAATGCCGGCATCCAAGAGCTGCTGTTGAGCCGCGGTTTTGCTTTTGTTGGACTGAGCAGCACGTATACACTGGAGCTGCATTAGCCCACACCTCTCTGTATGCTGATAAAAAAATCATGATGAATTATCCAGTCCATTTTGGCTCTGTGCAGAGCTATCAAGAGTCTCAATATGCAAATGGATCTTGTTTATCATATGATAGATACTGTGTAACGCAGCACCTAAATTACACGGAGTTTGCAATACCATCTGGTTTCATCTTTCATTACATTAGGGGATCACTTTGTTATATTTGACCTGAAAATTGGCGCAGGAATAAAGCAGGG
The DNA here is from genome assembly GCA_008711295.1 of Anarhynchus alexandrinus. Taxonomy (NCBI): domain Eukaryota; kingdom Metazoa; phylum Chordata; class Aves; order Charadriiformes; family Charadriidae; genus Anarhynchus; species Anarhynchus alexandrinus. The sequence goes on along the minus strand of VUYV01000036.1, from coordinate 1,405,324 downwards.
CCATGGATGCAGTTCGCAGTGGTAAAAATCTCTGCTTGCTCACATGAGACAAGTGGGTCTCGGACATAAATCTCTCTTTTCTTCTCTTCTCTTCTTGGAAAATAGCAAGTACCAAGAAGGCCACTGCCAAAATCTAGCATGATGCACAGGTCTACATAGAAGCAGTCTCAGATGACACTGCCATAGAGGGGGACTTCCATTCAAATTTTCTCGTGTGACAGAAAAAGACTAATATATGGTGGCTTGAGGAAGAACGAAATGCCAGTGAAGGCTCAGAGGAATGGCCCACAGGTTTTAAGTTACTGTTGGATTGATAGGATCTTAAGACAAAGTAAAGAAAATATTTCCGTTAACTTTTAGCAAGTTCCAAGTCTTCCCTTAGCTTCAAAGAAATGATGGGCTAATATATATTTTTTTTATTGGTGATGCAAAGAGGCTCAAGGAAGTTGGCTATTTCTCCTTATTGTCCACATTTCACTCAATCAGCCAAAACACTTTCTTGAGCTCCTCTTGCAGACCAGCTCTCTGACTGTCTGATTAAACCACTGTATAGTGATTCATCATTGTCTGTCCATTCCCACTTTACTGTCTAATTAAAATGATTTTTATGCCCAAAGATAATTGCTTTCTTCTATTATTACTCTGAAATGTTAATATAATCTAGCTCACCAGTCGCTGTGTCTACCACTAGAGACAATAAATAAATTAAACACAGAAAAATGATGTTTAAATAACATTAGGATTGAGTCATAAAATTACAGCAGCACGGAAATTCCAGTTAAGGCCACACAGAGTTGCCAAAGACATTTGCTGGTACATACGGCTGGTTGTTTCTCAGGGTCCCAGAAAAGGTGATGCTATGCACCCTGGGCGCTTCATTAGCAACACATTACTGGCCTTATAGAGTCAAGTGAAACAGAAAATCATTTTACAGTGGTCATTATTTTTATAAGTCAGTACTTACTGACAGTTCTTATCCTGCAGCATCTGAAATATGGGGAACAGAAGATGTTGGTAAATGTTGGCTTTTCAGTGGAAACCTCTTGACTTAACTAACTCATTAGTTTATAATTCTTTTTAAAATTATTTCTTTTGTGGTCTGTCTTTGTCTAGTGACCCTTTGATAAGGGTAGTTGCACCAAATTACTGCCCTCAGAAGACAGAAATAGCAATCAAAAATAGAATTGCTGCAAGTGAGCTATTTCTGTAAAGAGCAATCAAGCCAATATTGATATTGGATGTTTTGATTTTAAATACCTAGAATATTTTTTTTTCCTCCTTATTGTTTTTAACTACCACCACCACCCCATATTCAATCCGTCACTATTGCCTAGTTTTCAGCACGTTTCCTTCATCTGTATTGCTTATTCTGGTCCTTCATCAGCCCCAAACATGTGTAATTGTACATGCACATATGGGCATAAGCAATGCCAGTTTGATTGTAACTGACATTTGGGGTTGGTCAGGTGCATCTCATCCAGCCTCAGAAAGCTACAGTGTGCAGATCATCAGGCCCAGATGAACAGCAAACTTCAAATTTACCCATACACTTTCAATCTTTTCCTAAACTGAAACTTTACTCTGTGCTTTTAGTGATAATTGTGTTAGCTGCCTGATCTCAGCTGGTCTTTCTAGTAGAGCCTGGAGAAAAAAGGGCAAAACACATTGGCCTTTCCAGAGACATCTCCTGATAGCTCTCCATCCCTGCGGGACTGAACTGCATAACCTTGTAATAACCAATATTATTATCATCTAAATTCCTCATCTCCTTCTAGCCCTGATCCATGGTTTTGGGGCTTGTTGTACACTTCCGTAACATCAAGAAACTTCAGACTTTGCTTTACTTCTCATCCAAGCTGGTCCCACAAGCAGAAATTTTATTTCATGGTGAGAATGTTGAACTTAAAGTCTCTTGAGATATCAGATTGTGGTGGTGCAGTCTCCACCACCACCACCTTAGGCCTGTCCGTACTTGGTGTGATGTCTTCCCTATCTGGGCCACATAAGAACACACTGGAACAGAATGCAACACAATGGTCTAACATGAAAGAAAGAAAAGGTGGAGAGCAACAGACCAAGAACATAATGGTGTGCCTGGTCCTCATGGATCCTACTGTTTGAAGATAAAAACTATAATTGATCACTCCTGACAGCATATGGATCGTGGCCACAGAGAGAGGGGTACCAGGACCACAAGTTCTAGCAAGTCCTAGGCTCACATAACCATGGAAAGTACCAAAATACTCTATTGTCTGATCTGGGCCGGAGTGGAAAAGTACCTGATGAAAGTCAATTATCTCGGATCTTATAAGCAGCAATTCTAGTAAAGACCCTTTCTGGATCACAGCCAGCTATGGCCAGTATCTCCCCTGAGCTGGGATGTCATTCAGGCTGAAACCTCGAGGACTAGAAGGTCTGGGTGAGACAAACCCTTCTCGAGCCTCAATTATCGCCCGTTGAGGAATGCCGATATATTGTGAGTATTTACTCCAAATCAAAAGGGAAATTTTAACTACAGGCTAGCCTCTTTTTCATCCATCTCTCCACTTTTTATGGATTTTGGTTTATGATTAGCTTTATAGATGTGGATGCTCCTCCATTTGTCCGTGCACGCGTAGGAGTTAAAAGGGGTACCTGCTGGCTCACTACAGTCATGCGATATTAGGAGATCTTTGATCTCTGTGGTTATAGACCAGTGTGCATGTGTGTGTATGCGCACACTTATATGCATATGCAATAATTTGAGATCTGTGCTTTTGTTCATGTGTACATGTACTGATTTGGGATACCTTATAGTAAATCAGTGTAAATCCTACCATCTTCAAATCTGTAATTAAGTTGCTGTTTAGTTATTTTGTTAAGTTACTCTGTAAACCTTTAAACCAGTTATTGGTTAAGTGCTGCTAAGATTCAATCTCTTGACTTATCTCAAATTATAATAAATTTTCAGTCACTGCTTAATCATAACTGTGTCAAATACTTCCATTCATGACACAGACTAAAAAGTGAAAAGTTTTAGGTCTAGAAGAGTTACTTGAGGTTATTTCTAGAGCTTTTTATGGTTTACTTTCAACACCCTGCAGTTAGATTTATAACATCCATAAGGGACTTTGTTTTAAAAGTTAAAGGCAGTGAAAAGTAATAGCAGATTTACAGGAGATATAAAGGGTAACTTGCTGATGCCACCTGACAAACACCTTGGGACAGAGACGGAGAACGGCCATAATGCTATGTTCCCTTGCTAACCACTTCTACTGTAGATGCAGCTAGTCCTGAAATGTCCCTCACACAATGCTGCTCATCTCATTCCCACCACTTTTCTGTCATGGCTAGCACGCTTAACTTCAAAAATAATTGTGCTCCCTGAGAGACCCGTGTGTCCCATCATCATCTCTTGACTCCTTGTCCCTCATATGGCCACAGTAAGTTGTGGGCTCAGTCAACTTAAAATTATTTGGGACATTTGCCAAAATAATTTCCATGTAGTCCTTAACCAGCATCAATCCACCAGTGAACTTGCAGGGAGCATCAATTGTAATCTGCCTTTTACAACACAACAGACCTTTTTCCTAAGTAGGGCAACACTTGGCTTGTACGAAGAGAGAGGAAGAGCTCTCTTGGGGAAGCTATACCATATGCCTCTTTCATCCCGGCATTATCAGCCTCTAAAATTTAAATGCTTAGGGTAAAGGCTTCTGACTTAAAAAAAGAAGATGTGCCCTTAAGCCCTTTCTAACCTTTTTCTTCTCAGATGGGGAGAAGCACTTGTGTACTTGCTGGGGACTCCATCTCATTTCCCATTGCTGGGACCATCCATGTGGACATGCCACTTAGCCCAGCTGCTCCTTGAATTAAGCCTGGGCTGCTTCATGAATACATTACCTATAGTCATTTTTAATTAGTATAGATTACAGCTTGGTATTACTGATGTCCCATTCTATACGGACTAGTTGAAAGTCTTTCTTAGAGCTAAGGAACTGATGGCCATTGCTAAAAATCTTCATTGACAAAAAAACAAAACAAGCAAAACAGGCAAAAGCCTGAGACAAAGCAGTTGTTGTGAGAATTCAGATTCAAGTTTTAGATTCCCAGACCAAAACCTCCAGTAGCAATAACTGAAGACAAAAAAGACAAATCCCACAGAAATTCCTCCCTGTCTTCATCAGTAAAGGGATAGGATGCCAATGCCTTTTTCTGACCAAAAGAAAAAAAAATAACGGTTGGAAGAGCTCTACCTGCACAGCAGTTTGCTCTTCATCCTCAGAAAAAGCCTCGATTTTCATAGTAAACCAGCTGATAGCTGGAAGAGAGTTATTATGTAATTCCATCTCTATAATATTTATCATGGAACAGATGCTTACGGTGTCTTTCTATCTATTAAATCTTTATCATCACACTAGATGAGACAGGGAGTTATTCAAATGGTAATTGAGTCACAAAGAAGCAAGTGGCTTGCAAAGTTTACATGGAAAGTATATCAGATTAGGACCTTTGGACTACAAACCAAACCCCAGTTCCACCCTCTCCTACCTGATTTGGTTGAAGACCTGCTCAAGACAGCCTTGGAAACTGCCTTGAAAAATCATGTCAGACATGAAACCTAATGTTGAAATGGGAATTTAGTATTTAGTCACTTTTCTTCTAAAATCAGCAATTTCTTTGTTTACGTTTTAAGCCTCTATCGTATAGGGCAAATTATTCTTATTTGCCATTGACTGTAGAAACAAAGAATCATAGAATCGTTTAGGTTGGAAGGGACCTTTAAGATCCTCAAGTCCAACCATTAACCTAACACTGCCAAAACCGCCTCTAAACCACGTCCCTAAGCACCATGTCTACCCATCTTTTAAATACCTCCAAACCACGAGAGATGGTGACTCAACCACTTTCCTGGGCAGCCTGTTCCAATACTTGATAACCTTTTCGGTGAAGAAATTTTTCCTAATATCCATTCTAAACCTCCCCTGGCAAAACTTGAGGCCATTTCCTCTTATTGTAGAAGGATCTCTTGATGGGAGATACATGCACACACACCTGGGATAGGTGGAATTATATTTCTTCTTGAATAACATTTCTGAAATCTGAGACAAAACACAATGCCATGATGCCAGAGTAGCTGATGTGAAGTTTGCACATACAAATGCTGGTCTGTCTGCAGAAAAAGAAATTCAGCTGTATCGCTCCTCAGTCAACCTGTGGAATTCCTTTCAGCTTTAGTCTGTAAAATAATGGTACTTTGATGATACAGCAGCTACTTCGTGTATTATTCAAAAAACCTCTGTAAGATTTCATCATCAAAAGCAGGATCGTGAAGATGCACAAAAGTAAACTTACAGAAGGGTTTAATTTAATAATGCAGTGTGTCTTTTGAGTCCTATAGGACCTGATGAAAGCAGATGAAAAACAACAAATTTAACTTAAAAGCTTGCTTTTTTTCAAATTATTTCTTTAATTCCCTCCTCTAAAAATATTCATTTGCTCCTAACTTAGGTATATTTAGACAAAGTGCTCTAAGTGGGGCTTTCTGAGTTTCCTAAGCATTCTGCCGTTGTCTTTAATGAACACAGAAACACTGGTCTACGTGGAGTGCAGAACTACCTTCTGTAGAGTACAGCCTCATTATGTGAATAGTTTGGACTGCATTCAGTTGGGCTGGATTGGTCTTCGCAAGCAGATGAACATGCTTTACATTTTCTGAATATTTTTGTTTGTTTGTTTTCATTTTTATTCTTATTTAGTACCATTACATTTGCTGAATGTTTTCTTTTTATTGTTTTTTTTGTTTTTCATTTTTATTCTTTTATTCAGCATCAGACAAATAACACGTAAGTTATGTTCTCTAACAGAAGCAATTAATATCACTGTCTAATAGCATCATCATTCGTGCCGAATGAATTAGCTGGGAAAGACTGAATTAATTTGGTTTGGTCGTGGTCTGAACTATTTCCTTTTAGTTTGTAAAAAACATTTCCTTTATTCCCTTGGGGAGTGAGAGAGAAGAGCTGGACGGCTCTTCTTCATGCAGGATTAGGTAGAAGCTGTGATTTCACTTGCAGCAGGAGACAGCAATCCAAAACAAGCCTGCACACAGCTGCTCAGAAACTGAGCTGCATGAGCTGGGCGCTGTTAGAGAGCAGCGTGTGCATCCGCCAACAGAAACAGCAACAGAAAAGCTTCCAAAAAAAACCCCACCCAAGTAACAAGAAAAGGAAACGTGCCCCTAAACAAAAGAAGCATTTTGATGCAGTGTTGCTTCTAAGGAAGCTTGAAATTGGGAACAAATAAATTGCTTCACTTTTATTTCTTCCCTGTTCAGGCGAGACTTTGGGAATACGCTTTCCCAAGAAAGAGGGCTAAGCCTTTCCTCCTTGCAGGGAGAGCTGCCCACAAGCCCTGGACACTGCCTACCTGCAGGAGTCACAGGGAGTACCAGTATAACAGAACTTAAAAACCACAAATGTTCCTAGCAGTGCAATCCAAGGCAATACATTTCACAACCACTCAAGCAAACAAGGGTATAGATTGGCAATTGCAAGTCCTTCTGCTGGAAGTGCTTGTATGGATCTCATGAGAAGCAGAGAAAGCTCTGTTCAGTTCACTGACCAGTCGTAAGTCATTAGCGTATCCCCAGCAGCAGCATCGTTCCTTGGCCTCCCAGATGTAGGCATAGATCCCAGGCAGATCAACAGAACTAAATCTATGGTTGAACTGTTTGGAATAACAAATCAAGATAAAGAAATTAGGATATGCTCAAAATTATATTTCATGAACATAAAGGGAGGACATGTGTTGCATATGCTATTTTTTGCAGATAAGTCATTCTATTCCAGCTATGAAATTAATCAGCAGAATGGTTTTGCATATCAATAAAGTGCTGCATTGCTTAGGAATTCAGGTATTTCATAAGAAAGTGCAAATTTGTAGCACGTAGATTTCCCCGTAAGAGTAGGATCTTACAGTTTCATGTGGCAAGATTAAATTTATAATTGCAAGTTGCAATCATTGTGCAGAAAAGAATGTCGAGCTGAAAACCTACCTGCCCTGTAATATTGCAGGGAAGGATTTCTTAGCCTGGAGCTGAAGTGATTGATCTGTCATTTAAATGCCAGGAAGAGCTTTTAGGACTGGAGAGAGAAGAACAATAATGCAGGTTGGTGTTTCATTGAAATGGGGCTGCTCAACAGTGTTAATTCAAAACACTCATCCTTTTGCAACTTTAGTTACGTCTCCACTTAAGTAATTTTTTTCTGCTGCAGTTCAGACTCAAAAAAAAAAAAACCACAGAAGGAAAAAAGGGCCCATTCCTCCTTTAAAGTGTTTTTAGGGAATACTTGTGAATTTTTTACTGTTTGGGGCTTGCTTTACTGCATTAATGTAAATGTGAAATATATTGTAAGGTCATAAATGAACAACACCAGCCAGCACATGCTAGCCAGATGTGACAAAACATCCTGATGCAAAGGTAGATCACATAGGAAAACTAGACCAAGGATTACTTCAACTTGTTGGGTCTCAATTGCCAAAGATATCAAGCTGTCCCAGCTCCCTTCCCAGAAGCCACAGAAGGAGCAGGTTTTAGCCCTTAATAACCTATATTCCATACCCTACTCTACTTTTCAGGCTCCAATACCAGCAGGTTTTTTGAGGGCAGTGAGCTTTCAGGTCAGGTACATTTTTATTTCTTTCCCCTTCACTTTTTTATTGAGGAGTTGGTTTTCCTCCGAAAAGAGAGTCATATTGTGAAGTGGAGAAAATATCAGGTGTAATAACTATTGACACCCTAAGCTTATTAATGCTGTCTGAGCAGTCCTAATTTTTGTAGCCCAGCTAATCTAAAGCAATAGCTCCAAAAACTGGGACACATACGTTGTAACCTGAGAAACAGGTGGACAGTGGGAATGTTCACTACAAGTGTTTCTTGCGCAGGATGTAAAGAATGGACATTAAAGCTATGGGGGAGGCCGTCCGACAGAGCAGAGCATGGGGTGGTATGAACACGGCTACTGGGAGCAACTGGGGGAGAGAGGAAGGCAGCAAAGCTCACAGGCTAGAAGAGAGCAAAAGCAAAAGGGGTCACACCAGGGCAGCCCACAGGAGGAAGAGCAGAGAGCTGAAACACCACCGTATCAGCTCACCTTAAATCACGCCTTCCTATGCAGCAAGACTTAAAATTGTAGGCTGTGGCTAAAAGTTACTGCAGATGGGGGAGGGTCACGAGCTGGCCTGCCTCATGGAGGAAAGAGCAAAAATGGTTGTTAATGTGACACCTTAATACTTGCTGTCACCCTGTTTATCTATTAATCAGGCTAAGGTTTTCCATCCAATAATAAAAATATTGGTTAAAGCATTTGACTCGTATTTGCAAGTGAATACAGTTAGTTCACCCATCACCAGAATATTAGTGTAATCTTCCCACACTTCTGGTGAGCACTGAGATGACATTTTTGTGGTGGACCCCTTCAACCTGAATTTGTCCCTTGTTGCTGCCAAGCGAGTCCTGAGGATAAGGTTGCACGTACATGCTCTCTGCTCTGTCAGGGTGTCAGGCAGAGCCCAGGTAATTCCCAGCCAGAATGCAGGGTTTCCTGGTCAGCGGGCTGACAAAAACGTGCATCGCTTCTGTATTGGCAGCCGGGTGGCTGGCAGGTCAAAGAACATACATATGTTCTCTGGAGAGTCACTGATTACAAAGAGCTAGCTCTTCTCAATCAGTAGCCAACAGCAATCATTGAGGAACAGGGACATTTGTCCTACCGTAGCAAGTACATGGAAGAGCTAGGGGCTGGAGATGGGGAATGCAGAGGACCACAGGATAGGCTGGGCTACTGTAGGATGAATGAGAAATGACAGGGGAAACTACAGCAATTTTACTGGGAGACGTTGCAAGAGGGATTGGATCAACTGTGAGGACGACCTTAATTGACAGATCTAGAGGTGTGATGGTGAAGGCAGCTTAGGACATGGCAGCGTTGAAAGTACAGTGGTGGCAACAGGCTACGTGGAGGGAACAAGTAGTATGGAGGCAGAAGAACATTGAGGGGCGAAGAGTACCCTGAGGGGAAACACGGGGAACTGAGGGTATTTCCATGGGCAGAGGGAGGATGGGAAGAAGGTGCATTACGGTACGTTCCTTTGCATCTGTTTTCATTTGAAATCCAAACCCCTCTTTGATTAAGTTATGACTTAATCAGTAAAATATGAACACTGGTCTCAATTAGAAGTTAGCAACGTTGCTGGTCCCAGTGACGTTGTTCACACTAACTAGAGATAATGTTTCCAAACTAGTAAACTCTTTCAAAAGAGAAGTTGTTTGTTTATGCCCGCGGCATTGGCTGCTTTCGCAAAGCAAGGAAAAAAAAATGCCTAATTAATTACTTTTGTTACCTATCCCCTGGAAAAGGAAATAGATAGAGAAGAAATTGTGCTTACCTTGAATGATCACCTTCTGTGTTAGCACAGCAAGAGGGACTTGTTTGTGCTTAACCAGATCAACCTTCAGTTCATAAAACGAGTTCAAGCATGTATCTCAGTAACTGTTATTCTTTGCCCTGTAGCCGTGCAGGGCTAAGCAAGGTTCTCACACTAGACTCTGGGTACAAGCCTAGATTCAGTCCTCCATGGGGCAGGGGATGGGGAAAGAAGGTCTAGTCTAAAACCAACTTGCAAAACATGTTTTTCACAAATAGGAAGGAGCTGACCGAAAGTCCCATTCAAAGTTAACTATGTAAGGGACATATCACCGACAATCCAGAAAAGAAGTATTTAAAATTAATAAAGCCTTGTTTCTGGTGCTGTCTAGTAACAAATTAGTACAAAAACGCCACCAGAAACTTAATGGCAGGGGATTAAACTGAAATCTCAGTCAAATATGACCAGAAATTGAAATTTGATGTCAAAAACTATCCTTGATGCAGCTGCCAAAAGGCAGCAGCTAAGCAAGACAGTTACACATTTAACAGACAAAATTAGGGCTTGTTGTAAGTGATAGACTGGATAATATTCACTGCACTTTTTCATCTCCCTTTCTCTCTAACTGATCTTTTGTTTTAAAGAAAGCTGATGAACTTTCTGTAATGTGTATTTGTTTAATCAGTTCCAAAGTAAAATTAATATTCAGCTTATTTTAGGTAACGCAGGATTTTCCCCTAATAATGTCAAGCCAAATTTTGTTGCCATTATATTTGCAGAAAAGCAATGTAAACTGGTTCATTTAACAATCAGAGACAGGCTAAAGTCCCCTGTGAACGAGGCACATCTAAATTAGTTCTTTCCTGTGCAGTGTCCCTCCATGATAAAAGTATTCATTAAAGCTGGAAATGAAGAAACAAAAGGAAGCCGTAGTTTAGCACTCAGATAACAAAAAGGGTACTCAACAGTGGCAAGCCTACAGAGTTTACTTAACGCCTTGCAAAAGAGGAGTGTAACATTGCATCTAGCTAAAAATGTTCGGATGTTTATTAACAGCCCGTACGGACTTCTCTGACATGTATTCAGATTATAAAGCCTCAGAGAATAGGTGTTGCTGTGAAATAACCAGCCCTTCGTGCTTTCAAGTCACACTGCCATGGTAATAAGCCGTGATCTGGTTATATTTCGTCAGTGCCCTCTACTGGAAAAAAAAATATCAGCATCCTGCATCATGTCGTTCCTTTTTTCCTTTTCCTTTTCCTTTTCCTTTTCCTTTTTCTTTTCCTTTTCCTTTCCCTTTCCTTTTCCTTTCCCTTTCCCTTTCCCTTTCCCTTTCCTTTCCCTTTCCTTTCCCTTTCCCTTTTTATTTTTTCATTGCATTGCAAATAATGCACAGTGTTCCACTTCTACAGAGAAGATACTGTAACAGATTGAGTCTGTAATTATTCTTCTTTTAATTATTAAAACCAAAGCAAAAAAAAAAGTACTGGTGCCAAAGAGTTAAGACTGGAGACAATAGTAATGAAAAGAAGGGCAAGTAGTTAATCACAGTTCATTAAACAGTGTCTCCTGAGAAGATAATTGAACAATTTGGTTTTCAGTTTAAAAAACCATGGGAGGGTCAGGGTTTGAAGGTAACTTAACTTCTCTAGTCTCAAAGTACAAACAGAATAGACGAGATTCACTATGAGCTGTTGATTTTCTGTCTAAAATTTATTTTTAAAGGCTAAAAAATATTACAAAGAGACAGCACATACCTTTTTCTACTCAGCACATTTAAGGCTTAGATGATCTAGTCTTTTTTACATTCCCTAAATACGTTGGGTTTTGGAGCCAGCAAAAGGATGCAGTGAAGGGAAGCCCTGCTTCCAGCCTTCGGTCTCACCCTCCTGGCAGTCTGGCCTGGCAGAGCTTTTTTTTTCATTCAAAATTATCTTGTTAGTCACGACTTCAGCTTTCAGGTGCTATTGTTCATTCCCTGGCCGGCTTCCTGTCTACAGTACCATTATTGCTAGGTACATAGCAAAGTGGTGCCAAGGCGACAGTCAAATTGTAAATTATTAAAGAAAATGAATAACTGGATTGGACACACCAAAAAAAAATAACTATAAATGCTATTTGGCACTAGTGGAACTAATATAATTACCTTTGTAATAATTTCAGAGACATTCAGAGCTCACTTCTGCTTTGCTTGTTTGGGAAAATAATCTATTATTACTAATGAAACAGTCCAGAAACATTTTGAGAAACATTTTATATTGAATAACAGCATTTAACAACCATGTAGAGATGGAAAATAATTACAGAACAATCCTGGCTGTCAAAAGCCCAGAGGTACTAATGGCCTGAGAAGATGTGACATGCTGGTTCACTCAGTATTGCTAGACCTGCTACATTTTCAAGTTCCCAGTGGATAAAGCTGGAAAAACCCATCCAAGCCAGCAAACAACAAACCCACCATTCTGAAGCTGACAGTTTCACCACCTGTTTAGCACCCTGCAAGACGAAGATGTACAATACTAGTGATGAACATTGACATTTCTCCTCTGAAATCTGCCAGTTTTCTGACTTCCCCAAATGTTCCTGAAACAAGCCCCACACCCCCAAAAAGAGTAAAGATACAAAACCTGAAATTCCATATAGAATTCAGTGAAACCCTTTCTGTTTTCCTGTGGCGCTTAAAGCTGTCAGGGACACCAATGGTCACCAGCTCCTTTCCAATCCCAGTGTGGATTTACCCATGGTCCCAACAACCTGCATTTCTCCCTGGGTCCACCTGCAGCACTCCCAGGGTGGAGCGTGCACAGAGCATCTCCATCCTGCCCTCTTTCCGTATAACTGTCCTCAGTGACTGTATGCCATCAGTTTTATTCCCCCAGCTCCTGCCCGAGGCCAGGGGACACCCCAGAATATGTGAGCTCCACAGCTGCTCTGGGAGGGGCACAAGCAGCACTGAACCGCATATGAGACAGCTTCTACCAACTCCCCTCTGTCCATCACTGAGCATTTGCCAGTTCCTAATAACTCAGCTACCAGGTAAAGAAAATCCTGGGCAGAACGTCAGCTCCACCTTTGCTGGGGGAGAGCTAGTGTAAGCAGCTAGTTTAGAGAGAGGAGCTGAGGACTCAAACTCCAAGCAGAGGAGCATCACCTTGCAGTCCCAAGTGACGATCACAGGAACACAGGGTTAAAACACAGCCTGTTCTGTGTCTCACAGGTGAGATAACCTGGCTGTTCTAGACCTTGCTCCGTCAAAAAATCCACAACAGAAAATGGGGAAAAACTTTTACTCCTCTGTTTTGAACTTGTAAAAACAAGCTACTGGTGGCAGAATGGTGAGTACCTCATAGCAGAACCAGTGTCTCAGAGTGGCAAAGGATAAGCTTGTGAAGGTGTGACCCTGATGGCTGTGAGCCCAGGGAAAGGGCTGCCGTGCTCGTAGGATGTTGGCACAGCAGGACTTGCTGGGGACGGGTTGCTCCCTGGTGAGGCAGCAGGTAAGATGCCATGGCCATCTGCCAACTGAGCCTTGCTGAAATCAGGCAAAAAAATTAAGTCACGTATCAGCAATGCACATATCCAACCACAGCAGCATCCCTGCAGGGAAATACCATTTTCTTCCCAGAAAGTGCAACAGAAGAGGCATTGGAAGTGCAAGATCAAAGTCCGCTGAGTGGGAAACAGCTCCGCAAGGCAAAAATCTCACCTCTGCTCACCTCCGAGAGCAACCAAACTCTTGTCCGTGCAGCCTTTCCCACCTTTCTTTTGAGCTTTGAGCATCCATCATTTGTAGCAACTGACGTGCCCTGCAAGTAACAGCTCCTTTCCCGAGCTGAGACTGGGCAGAGTGTCTATAAGGATTTCCCACAACACGAAGAGCCACGTCCAGAGGGAGAGTTATGCTCACAGCAGTGTGTGAACTGTACAGTGATGAGGGAAAGGACACAAAAATAGAGACTGAAACAGCTATTTTTTTCCATTTTCCCAGCTTACACCAAACTCTTTAATATTTCAATGTGATTTTTTAATGTATGAATAAATACTGCTTTAATAAAAGGAGTGATATGTCTGTAGCCATAGATTTTTGTTTGTTTGTTTATACAGCTCCTCTCATGCAATATTTATAAACCCATTCCCATTCCTTTTCTGATAATTTCACTAGCACGTTGAAAGACTGCCTGGCAAGTCATAAAACGCAATTGCTGTTTTCACAGCATATTGTGCACTTCCAAAAGAAACTTTTAGCCTCAGATGAATGCCACTCATTGTTTTGTAGCAAATTACAACACACTGGGAGCACACTGGGAAATCAAATGTCAGCCTCTAAAGTATCACTCTTCCATTTAAAGGTCACATCTCGTCTTAATGGGATAACTGGAATGTCTGCTGTGATTTCATATTCCTAAAACCTCTCTTCTTTGCTCCTGCAAATATTGCCTTCTGACAGTCCCTTTCCAGTAATATACGTCACATAAATGGACATAGACACAAATGCACACGGTGGTGCTGCGCAAGTAGATGAGACAGTTTCATTGATTTGAAGAAATCTACTGCTTTTTTCTGTCATTTCATTTTAGGGGGAAAATGGTGCTATAATATAAGGAAGAGGATTTAATCTGTGATAGTTTGGGGCACAATATTGTATTGTTGTTGTGTTCTGTTCTGTTCTGTTCTGTTGTATGATGGATGCAATATAGGTATAAAATCTATATGGACATAGTCTAAACATATTCGTCTCCCCAAGCCTTTATACATGTTTCAGTATTTTAAAAATATGGTAAAAACTAATTAGATGAAAGTACAGCTGGACTTTTGCAGAGTATGCAGTTAAAACTATCGTAATTTGTTTTCTTCCATTTGAAGATACGGAGTTTCTCCCATCCAACCCATTTCTGTCCAATCAATATAGTCAATATACTTTTAAATATGATTTACTATTTGGCTATTTACTTACTGTTTGGGGTTTTTTTATTAATAATTGTGGTAGCATGCCATTCAGCCTGGCCTTTCAACTGAATTTATAGTGATATAATAAAAATATTTCTTATTTGTATATAACATTAAACACAGGAATTTCTAAGGTCTTGCTCCCGTACCAGTAAATCACCAGCAGTTTTATTACTAACTGAATGGCAATAGAACATAGCTCCAGATAATCTGTGCATACTGCATAAGAGTTTCTGTCCCACTGTCTCTGTACATGGGATCTGCAGTCATTGTGAAGTGGGCCATAGAATAGGTCTGCAGGAGAGCTTAGATCCAGCCTCAGGAGATTTTAATTCGTAGTAGCACTGTCAATAATATCTAAAATCACAAGAGGAAGAATATATGCTGCTGCACTGGAGTCTTGCTAGCTGCTATGGTGTTGTAGTTTTACATGCCAAAGTCTCAGTGGTAAGTCTGGCATATGGTTACTTCAAGACTGAGGTTTAAATAAGCAGTATAGACAATAAAAAATTAGTTTTCGTTTCAGTAATGAAGTCAGTTGTTGGGTTTTTTCAAAGGAATATTTCTTCAGTTTTCAAGAACTCTCATGATAAATTTTGGCTTCTTTTCAGTATTTCACCTATGGCCTTGGGCAAAGATGTGGATGTTGGCTCTATTGTTCTCTCTGACAACTCTAAAAAGAAACACTTTTCAATAGGAAATTACATATTGACAGCAGAAGCCAGGCCAAGGTACGGGAGGTATTCAAGATAGAGGGCTCGACATGTGGAACAAGAAGTTCAGAGCAACCTTTGTCAAAAACTAGGCAATATCTTCATCATATTACACAAAGAAAAGATGTTTGCCTCCGTGTGTGTTTGTGCACGTGCGCCACACAGAAAGTATGTGCCAATGTTTGGTATCAAACCTCTTGCTGAAGAAAGAATAACCAGTCCAATCTGGTAGATGATCAATCCCAAAAACTCCACCAGGTTATCTTTAGACAACTAAGCTTCACTAAGGGCAAATCATGCCTGACAAATTTGGTGGCCTTCTATGACGGTGTTACAACGTTGGTGAATAAGGGAAGAGCAACTGACATCATCTACCTGTACTTGTACAAAGAATTTGACACTGTCCCACATGACATCCTTGTCTCTAAAGTGGAGAGACATGTATTTAACCGATGGACCACTAGATGGATAAGGAATTGGCTGGATGGCAGCACTCAAAGAGTTGTGGTCAATGGCTCCGTGTCCAAGTGGTGACCAGTGACAAGTGGTGTTCCTCAGGGGTCGGAACTGGCACCGATACTTTTTAATATCTTTGTCACTGACATGGATGGTGGGATTGAGTGCACCCTCAGCAAGTTTGCCTATGGCACCAAGCTGTGTGGAGCAGTTGACATGCCGGAGGGAAGGGATGCCATCCAGAGGGACCTGGACAGGCTGGAGAGGTGGACCTGTGAAAACCTCATGAAGTTCAACAAGGCCAAGGGCAAGGTCCTACACGTGGGCCAGGGCAATCCCAAGCACAAATACAGGCTAAGCAAAGAATGGCTTGAGAGCAGCCCTGAGGAGAAGGACTTGAGGGTGTTGGTGGATGAGAAGCTCAACATGAGCTGGCAATGTATACTCACAGCCCAGAAAGCCAACTGCATCCTGGGCTGCATCAAAAGAAGCATGGCCAGCAGGTCAAGCGAGGTGATTCTGCCCCTCTACTCTGCTCTCATGAGACCCCACCTGGAATACTGTGTCCAGCTCTGGGGCCCTCAACATAAGAAGGACACGGACCTGTTGGAGTGGGACCAGAGGAGGGCCACAAAGATGATCCGAGGGCTGGAGCACCTCTGCTATGAAGACAGGCTGAGAGAGTTGGGGCTGTTCAACCTGGAGAAGAGAAGACTCCGGGGAGACCTTACAGCAGCCTTCCAGTACTTAAAGGAGGCCTACAGGAAAGATGGGGAGGGACTCTTTAACAGGGCATGTAGTGACAGGATGAGGGGTAACAGTTTCAAATTGGAAGAGGGTAGATTTAGATTAAACATTAGGAAGAAATTCTTTACTCTGAGGGTTGTAAGACACTGGAACAGTTTGCCCAGAGAAGTTGTGGATGCCCCATCTCTGGAGGCATTCAAGGCCAGGTTGGATAGGGCTTTGAGCAACCTAGTCTAGTGGAAGGCATCCCTGGCCATGGCAGGGGGCTTCAAAGTAGATCTTTAAGGTTCCTTCCCACTCTAACCATTCTATGATTATATGATTCTATGAAGCTCTGATTCTTACACAGAGACTCAGCTAACTGCTGAATTGCTCTTCCGCAAACTGATATTTCCATAACCTGTTGTTTAATTGTTCTTTTCAGATTTAATGCAATTTAATTCCTGATTACATCTTCCAAACTTGGCAGAACTCTTAGGAAACCTCTCCTCTCCAAAGAGCACTCACAGCAACCTCTGGGTCCCAATGCCTTCCTGACCATACACATCCCTGTGCCCATCAGCAGTAAATACACAGCCAGCTTGCATCACACCTGAGACACACTGTAGGTGTCCTTTTTCTTTCCTGCAGGTTTCCATTATTAATGAAGACTGAGAATAAACATGGATTCTTACAAAGGTCTTGCACTTTTAGTGGAGAGGAGGAGCTCCAGTTACCTTTCATAGCTCTTTCTCAAGTGTTTTACTGAATGGAGGGAGTCCAGTGCTGGAGCCACTATTACTTACAGAAACTGAAGCTAACATTTTTGAAGGTGAGCAGCTAACATTTTAGAGCCCTACTTCTCTTCTCGACTTTTTTGAACATAGGTCTAGATTAATTATCAGCAACACTAGTCCAGTCTTGTGCTGAGTGGGATGAAGAGCAGAAGTTTATCCATGAGTGCACTGTAGAAACACTTCCAGACTTTTTGGTTTGTTACTGATGCTGTGAGCTGGAAAAATCGATCTCTGAGCTAACATACAGATGAGCACAGCAAGCAATTTATTTTTCTGTAGTGCTTTTGTAATAAGAGACAGAAGATTCATAGGAACAAAATAGTTTTTAAACTAGAGAAGAGATTAAACAGATCGAGCAGATTATGAACATTCACTGGGGGTACCTGGGTGACAGGAATAAGTACCCTACACCTGACCCGGCCATAGCATGGAAACCACAATGCCTAAGAAGGACTTAATATCTTTTAGCTTGCAGCCATTACGTTCAAGTGTTCCTGGGTGAAGACCAGGATCAAACTGAACATCTCTGGCTTTTGCCTTTCAGCTCCTCACTTGGAGAAATTGCTCTTTTTCTTGTTGTAACAGCTGCCTAAGAATCCACAGTCAGAAAATGACTTAATCATGAAAGACAACACAGAATAGCCCATAAAGTTTGCTTGATTTTGGCAGCTGAGCATATTGATTTGCATTCACTCTTTGAACTGGCTGCAATATGAACGGTAGCAGGGGAAGAGAGAGAAACCCTGTTGCATCACCTCGAAGGTGCTCCACCTCCTCGACTTCTCCGTGCGGGTGGCGTGACTAACCTGAGAAAGGCAAGGCAGGAGGTGGAGAAGAAGGTTGTTCAGAGGCAGCATCAGTCACACAGATGGGACTGTAACTCAGCCTGGGGAGATAAATGAAGAAGCATGAATGATAAATGCTTCTTTTTTAGGATTGTCTTAAAGATTCATTTCTTCTTTGTAAGTGATTCATTGTTTTCCTCCTTGATTTTCAGGTTATCTTAATAAGCATTTGAAAAACTTTTATCCAGTAATAAAAGGAAATAAGGCTTGAAGCCTCATTTCATAAATCATATCTGACATTCAAAATATGCTGAAGTATCAGGGCTTATTTTTGCAGCAGCTTTCAAAAGAAAGGGTGTTCTGTGGATCACGCAAACTCTGTTTCCATGCTCTGGAGCTCATCTCAACAAAACTTCTGAGGGTCTGAGGAGGGAGTATGATGGCTCTCACAGACCTTATGGCCACTGTCCACACCTTGTTTCTTCCTTTTCTTCTGCTGTTTTGTGCACATCCCTGCCTTGTGACAGGCAGAGAAAGTGGATTTATTCTTCATCATTACTTATTTGGCAACAAGTCTCAATATCACAGACCACAGAGAGATTAAGCATATTTTATCTACCCTCTACGCAAATTAAATTGTGAAGAACTTAAATTTAATTGCAAAAATAATTTAAATTTCATAGAATTTAAAGTCCCTTTTCATTAAACCTGGGTCAGAGCCACAACATGGCTCCACACAGGCAAATGGAGAGGAAGCTACTCTAATCTATGCATGTTCCAACCCAGCCTGGTGTATCCTCTCCTTTGGCAGGATGTACTTTCAAATATAACTATAGACTCCAACAAAATAACATAAGTAAGTACGGGTTGTACCAAACCCCACTCTTGTTGCTCAGCTGAGCCTCAGAAGGTCTCAGAGAAAAACAAAGTACATTGGTAGCTGTTGTTTTCCCAGTCAACCCAGTCACCCCACAACACCAGCAGTAACTTCAGAGATTCGCTTGCTTTGATGAAAGTTCCCAAGGCAGAAAGGAAATTTTAAAGGACTAGAAAAAATAGTTCTTATTATTCATCTACATGAATATTACTTGTTTGTTAAGAGTGAAATTCCTACACATAAGCTAGTGTTTATGCCAAAGGTTATGAGAACATTTCCAGCTGTGAAGGATCTCACACAGCCTCCACTTGCCCAAAATATTTCATACCTCAGAAAACCCACATGTAATACATTTTTATTGGCAATAATGTTGGTACGGCCTAGCAGGTGTTTGGGCTCTTCCACCTCCATCCTGTGTCCTTCCTTGGCCACTTTGATACCTTGAGGCATTCCTGCACCAACTTCTCCTCATGACACTACATAGTCAGCACTTCTGTCGTCCAAGATTAA
This sequence comes from Anarhynchus alexandrinus, assembly GCA_008711295.1. Taxonomy (NCBI): domain Eukaryota; kingdom Metazoa; phylum Chordata; class Aves; order Charadriiformes; family Charadriidae; genus Anarhynchus; species Anarhynchus alexandrinus. The sequence goes on along the minus strand of VUYV01000036.1, from coordinate 1,386,105 downwards.
GCATATGAACTCAAAAATGCTCAGCGACAAGACAGGTAAGTATGGGGATTTGATAAGGGTATATTTTCTGATTAATTCAATTACCCAGATGGAGTTGCCATAGTCAGAACCAAGGTCAGGAATTCTTATAGGCATTTTCTGCTTTTTTTTTTTTTAATCTGTTAGCAGATATCTAAAAAGGAAAGAAGTTGCTAATGAAATGAGAATTTATAAATGTTGCCTTTCTTGAAATGAAAACCCATTTACCTGCAGGAGATAAAGTTTTGCTTTTTTCCCCTCAAGAGTCAGAGTTTGATTGATAATGTGGCAATATTTGTCCTGTCAAGGCCAAAATAAATGATTAGCAATAGCATCTCACTTACGTGAAAAGGTCCAAATGCAGTGAACTAAGCAGTCCCAAGAGATTTTAGGGATTACTTTTCCACTGTGATAACCCAGTAGTGATGTTAAGCTCAGGGATCAACAGGGAGAGCAAAGTCCTGAGGTTGTAAGCACCAAACTGACACCACCTGAGGATGACAGTGTAATGACAGCAGGTCCATGATCAGTCCAGCACCAACATTTGGTCCTCTCAGGGACAACAGGAGGGTTAAAAAAATGGCAATTCAGCTTCCACACAGCAAAATACTGCTTATTCATAGCATCTCCAGGCAAGTACCCATCTTCTGCACAGGGACTGGGGTGCACACAGTTTGTGTTTTAGTTCCATTCCCTCTAGAGTACAGCCATACTAAGCCTATAAAAATATATAGCAATTACAATGCTAATTCAACAATGGCTTCATGTTCTGTCATTCCACAAATGCTTCTGCCACAATGGGTAAAATTCAGGAAATGTTTCCATGTCAGTAATCAGAGGTGCAAAAATAACCCACAGAAAATACAATGTTTCAGATCTCTTAAATTATCCTGTTTATCCTATTGTAAAACAACTTTACAAATTTCTTCTGAGATTCCAACTCACTATGTTTTTCTCAGATAAACAGGTAGATGCTCCCGTCCTTTTTAAAAACTTTCTGAAAACATCCAGACCAGAAAAATCTTTGCAAATTTATGTTTTGAGATGAAGTTCCATCTAAACAGCAAGGTGGAACAAACTCTGCAAACTCTGTGGAAACTGTCCTATCACTATAAAAAGCTCTCAAAATCAAACTGATTTATCACATCAAAAACCTGAGCAGCCTTAAAAATAAGCGTTGGTGCTTGGTTGTGCAGTGACATTTTTTAAAATGTTAGCTGATTTCAGAGTACTATGAACACAGAAGATTAAACACCAAAATTCCCTGTGATGCTGCTTACTCTTTAAAAAGTAGAGGGTTGAAATGTATTTATATTAGAAGAAGAAGAATTGCATGGGTTTTTTGTTTTTTAATAAATATCTGAAATTATTATCTACCACAGGCGCTATAAATATTTTTCTTCATTGATTTGTGGTAGAAATTTAAAATGCATCCTGTACTGCAGGAGCCAGAAAAATTACTATGAAGCCATAGATAGGAGTAACTCTTCACCAGCAAAGCCAAGGTTCACAATGACTTTGAGAATCCATAGGATCTGATCTGCTTTCCGTTAGGTCATACTTGCATCACATTAATGCTATCGATGAAAATCAAGGAAAATACAGTCTTTAATAGTTTGTTAATACAGTGTGGTGGTGAGTTGTATTTTCTCTCTCCTGTTCTTAATAGATATGCTCTCAGGCATCTGAGATGCAGACCACGTCCCCAGAGCAATGCCAGGCTCCTCTCACCACAGACTCAGGATGAACAGGACTGAGCTCTTAATGTTGGGGTATTTTTATTTAGGATCAAAAAACATAACAAGGAATATAGTTAGATGATCTTGTTATTTCTCAAAGCTGGCCCGTGAATTCTCAGGACAAAATTAATAGGGACAGAACAACAGAGCGGCAGAGTAGGGCTGGAGGTTGTGGCTCAGTGCATTTTGGGGGTAAGACAGGTAGAGGGCAGGGATCTCTCTTCTCTCATCGGCTGAAAAATCTCATCTAGGGTACAGACTCCTTTTTCCTAGCAGAAGCCTTTGCCTTCTTCGCCCTCACGCCTCCTTCAAGAGCAAGCCTGGTTCTCCAAGCCTCCAGCCCTGGCAAAGTCAGTGGCAGGATGTTGGCTTTCCTTCACCATCACCATTTTACCACCATTTACAGGCTGTTACCACAGAGGGCTGTGCCTCTGCCTATGCTTAAATTGGTCCCACTATTTTTATTTACTGTGTATGTTGGGACTGTCAAACAACAGAGCTGTAATGGATGGCCAGGGAATAAAAGAGAAAATAACAATACCGTATTGTTAGCATGAATAAGAGGGGAAAACAGTTCAGCATGTTTTTATCTGTGTTTATAAAAAGAAAACCCAGCCCCAAAGGTATGCACCTGTGTGGGAATATAAGCCAAGTTTGGCAACTAGTCAGTTTTCTAATCAGGAATTAATTTCTCTGAAATAATCACAGTGAACTAAAAAGGAGCACTTATAAGCAGGCTGCCAGGTAGTACAGAGCCTACAGAGAGATCCTCAGACCTGAACCAGGCTGGTTTCAGCAACACGGAGCTCGGCGGGAGTCAGGTCACCCTCCCAAGAATTACGTGACCATGGTGACGTGTGCCCTGACACTGTCTACCTGCTTCAAGTATTTAGGTCCCTCGGGGCAAGCTATGCAGACTAACTCCACACCAAGCTGCAGACTGCCACAGAGGCATACGTGGGGACCACTCATAGCAAAACAGCAGTGGGCATTTGCCTCCCTATCAACATCTTTGGCCAGCAGGTCAAGGGAGGTGATTCTGCCCCTCTACTCTGCTCTCGTGAGACCCCACCTGGAGTACCACACCCGGCTCTGGACCCCCCAACGTAAGAAGGACACAGACCTGTTGGAGTGGGTCCAGAGGAGGGCCACAAAGATGATCCGAGGGCTGGAGCACCTCTCCTATGAGGACAGGCTGAGAGAGTCGGGGTTGTTCAGCCTGGAGAGGAGAAGGCTCCGGGGAGATCTTATAGTAGCCTTCCATTACTTAAAGGGGGCCTACAGGAGAGCTGGGGAAGGACTTTTTACAAGGGCACGTAGTGATAAGACGAAGGGGAATGGCTTCAAACTGGAAGAAGGTAGATTTAGATTAGGTATTAGGAAGAAATTTTTTACTTTGAAGGTGGTGAGGTGCTGGAACAGTTTGCCCAGAGAAGTTGTGGAAGCTCCATCCCTGGAGGTGTTTAAGGCCAGGCTGGATGGAGCTTTGAGAAACATGGTCTAGTAGGAGGTGTCCCTGCCTATGGCAGGGGGGTTGGAACTCGATGATCTTCAAGGTCCCTTCCAACCTAAACCATTCTATGATTCTATGATCAGTATCTGTACAGCAAGAGCACTCAAGCTGTGGGAAATCTAGCTTCCACCCTCTGCTCTACCTCATTCATAGCAAGTATTGGGGTACAGCTCTGCCACTTCCCAGAGGAGGTCTTACCAAACAGTGGGCTTCTCTTCCCCCCTCTGTACTACTTTATATAAAGTGATGTATAAAGTGTGTATAAGCACTAATTTGAGCAGGCATGGGGACCCCTGTGTAGTCTCAGCCCAACCATCACACTCAGGTTATGAGTTTTGGCCTGACTTCTGCCTAGCCATAATAAAATTGGCGTTTTGTTTCTCCATCCTAGCAGTGAGTAACAGGACGGAAACTTGCACTGGACCAGAGCAGAAGGTCAATAATCACACCAGCTGTTCCTCATCTCTGATATATGTCTTTACCTACCCCTTCTTCTCATTATTCTACCCAAGCAGAAATGGGAACAAAGAGGGTTTGTTTTCTCTTTGTGCTTTCCATCAGGCTCCTGTTTTTACCCCTCGTCAGGGGTGAACACACATCTTTTATCACATCCCAAGTCAGCTGGACAAAAGCAGCCAGGCAACATCCACCAGAGAGCTTGCAATGCAGAGTGACAAGCGATGTGAACAGGTCTCTGTGCTGCTGGTGCTAAAGTAACAGCTGGCATATCTTACTCCCTTTTTGGTGAAAGAAGAGTTGCAAAGGTAAAATAGCTAGTGTTTGAAAAGTTGCAAAAAAAAAAAAAAAATTCAGCTGTGGGCCTGCATCCAAAATCCCAGGACACAAAATGGCAATGTTAGTACATAAAATTTGCAGAGTAAAACCATGAGTTCTATCCATCTCTAGCTTGAAACAAGCTCTGCTTGAAGCCAGCCAAGCTCAAGTGCTTGCTAGCACTTTCAAATAGGTCAGATCTCTTGGCTGCTGCTTCTGGGATCAGTCTTAGGGGCATCAGAGCTCCAAACACCAGCTGGGCTGTCACTGCTAGCCTGGCCGTTTTCTGTTAAGACAGTAGTGTCGAGTAAGTTGGTTGTATGGTTTGGAGCTGAGTGAGTTCTCAATCACATGAATACTCTCTCTGTTGTTATTGTTTACCCCAGTTTTCAGACCAAAAACCTTTCACGTAAGTCATATTCAGCCTCCTCCCATTCCATCATGCCATGGGACTTGCCAGTAAGCTCTGTTTGTTAAACAAAGCTGACTGACATTTCTGAAAACCTTTCTTAATGGACCAGCCTCATCATCATAACCGCAGCAGCTGGATGCACAAAGCTCAGAGGGGTTTGGGAGCAGTGATCAGCCACTCATTCTCTTCTGCAGAAATCCTTGCAGCTTTCTCTTTCCCAGAACGTCAGCATCCCTTTTGCTACTGCATTAAGCAACACACCAGTGGGTGTTTGTTCACTTTCACCCCAGGCAGAAGGCAAAATTGTGCGCCTAATACAATAATTAGCTGTGCATGTAGGTCACATAATGGACCTTACATGAGGACATGGAAAAAGCTAGAAAAAGAGCTGCCCCCTCCACAGATACTAATGTGCTAAAGGAACTGTGTTCCCAACCACGTTTCATCTTCTGTGTTCACACAGTCTTTCAGATCAGCTCAAGTCCAAACTTCTAAGGGGCATTTCAAAGATAAGGCCCAAGATTTTTCCCAAGATTTGGTGCATGGGAGAAGTCACAGTGAAGATATCGGACCTCCCCACAGTGCTTGTGCTAATCCAGTATGTTTGTTAAATCACTGCAGCAAGAGTCCTTGAGTCTGCAGTCTGCAGGGAAGAAAAATGGCTTATTTAGGTCAATAGGAACATTCTTCTGCTGTCAAATTGTGGTTCAAATTTAGCTCCTCCAATGGGACAGATGCAAGTACAATTTAGATTAAGATTAGGCACTAAGGCTATATTTCAGACACTATCCAGCTTTACTGTAACTCCTTCTAGTTCCACTCCAGCAGATAAATAATGCATGTTTTTCTTGTTTTGATAACTCTATGGTATAGCCATTTATGTTCCTCCAGGGCCTGAATCTACAGACATGGATGCACATTAGCACAAGGCACTTGAGACTATTGTCACCACATTGACAGTTACCCCAAAACCTTGATTACCGAAATACCTAGGAGTTTCAGCATTGTGTTTAATGAGGGAAGTTTTAGATCTTGTCACACAGAAAATTCTTACCAGAACCAATATAAGGAGGTCATTTTTAAACCTCAGTAAACAAAAATCAAGTGAGGCTGATAAATGATCCTTAGGAGGACAAAAATAAACAGATCAGTCATTAAGAGAACAGAGTTTAAAATTATTATTTTTTTACTATATATATTTTTTAATTAATCATTCATTATGTGAAAGCCCAAGAAGTAAATAGTATGCTTGCTAAACTGCTTCACCATTGATTTTTAAACAGCCTCAGGTCATGGCCGCCTTCATCTTTGAATCACCTATTGAAATAACTGATGTGCCAAGTATGGGCATTTGTCAGTCCAAACTCAGAATTATGCCTCACTTAGCATTGACATGATTTATCTTTCTGGTTTTGAGGTGCTTTGATTTTGCTTTATGCTTTACTTTGGACAGATGCTACTGAATTTGCCTAGAGGGGCTGTATTCAAAGAAGTGAAAGATGACATTGCACAGATATATCTCTTTCTTACCGTGCTTCTGAAACATATCAAAAAATTAAGCACATGATTGAGTAGAATACCACTGAGAAATGAACTATAGAGCCCTGCCCACTTATGTTTGATTGCACTTAATACTTCAGGGGCAACTCTGCCAGAGACAACTGTCTGCACGTTGCTGTGTCGGCTTCTGTCTCTACAGAACTGAGCCAGCCTCAGATCAGGGCTGCAGAGCAGAAAGAACTCTTTCCCCAAGGTCTGTCCCCAAGGCCTCCGCTCTTCCATTGACCGTCAGCCTCAGAGCCGACTGATGGCACTTTGGGAGCACTTAGCCATTCTGATGCCAAATGCTCACTTCTCCCTAGCTGAGGAGCAAAGTAATTAAATGAGCAGAGTGCCAGGGGTGGAGAGAAGGAAGAGGGAACTGATGTCAATGGGTTAAGAGTGACTCTGCTCTCCTTCTGCAAAAAGAGGTCCCAGAAAGCCCCAGGCAATTTGGACATTTTAAACACTCCTCAGGGGAAAAGGGAAGCTGAGCTGAAGTTACAGGTGATTCTTACCAGGGAGTTTTGCTGTGAATTTCATAGGTATGGAAAAACCGGTGGGATGTTCACACTTATTTAATGTTGAGTGCAAGGCCGCAGGAGCCCATTCAGCAATTACCTTGTGAGCTTCAAGAGAAGGAAGAGTCAGCCAGAAAATCTTCCATTAATTCTCTCTGATTCTCAAATCTCCTGTTCTTCCATCTTTGACAGGATGGGTGTGAGGCTGTGGATGCTATGCTCTTTGTGATATCCAACCTAATGGTTCAAACTGAAGCCTGTGAGAAAGAGTTTGCTTATCCCATATAGAGATAGTTCTGTCACCAGCTACCAGCTGACTCAGTAAGTGACAGCACTTTGTTTCTAGCTTAGTCAGCTTCTGATTTTACCTAATGTTTGGAGTTAGAAGAACTAACACCAAAGAAGGTCTGCTTGCAGCAAGTCAGCAACTCACTTTCTGGTCTGGAACACTCACCACATTTTACTAAAGCTATGAAAAAGTATCTTTATATTTTATATTTTGTTAGGAATAAACAGGCCATAATTGAGGTTCACAAATAATATTATTCATTTCAGGACACAGGATAGCAAGGCAGGCAGCTGACATCTGATGCTGTACCTCTGAAAGATTTATGTACCAAATAAAACTTCTGCACATTTGCTGCAGCTATGTATATACGAAAGAATTCAGCTATGTTTTCAACCAGTATCTCATGTTCCATGTTTTGGACAATAAACCTTCCTTTTCATCTATTACCAACTCTTTATTCCAAGAAAAACAAATTCTGAGTAAAGTTGTTTTGAATGCTTCACTGTAAATAAATCTGGCACATTTAGCCATTATCTTCTTTGTGAACAATCCTGTCTTGTACAAAAGTGTTAGTTATTCTTGAGAATAAGAGAAGAATACATAAAGAAATGTCCATTTCAGGTAATCCCTAAAGAGGCAGCTAATCTCTGGTGTGTGACTGGCTACATTTCACACAATACTGTTTCTTCTCCCCAGACAGATCTTTTTTGAGATTCAAGCATAACAACAGTGGACAAACAGCAACGATCTAAAACCAGCCAGCGTTCTTGTTCCTCTGCAGCTACCACGTTTTTGACATGAATACAAATATTCAGGCGTAGAAAAGACATTGTTTTGCAAACACACTTTCACTGAAATGCTTAATAAAGAAATACTTTGTATGAGCAGCCATTCAAAATTCTAATAAATGTTCACAATATTTTCCCTATACTTCTACTAATGAGCATTTTAAATTGCTATCATATTAGCCTGTGCACTTCCATCCCTGCTCCTGTGTAATAAGGTAGGACAGGGTGTCAGATGTCTTTTCAGTCTTGCCTATTCCAGCTTAGCAGGCTGCTGGGGTGCTGAGAATTGACAAGGGTGCAAGTATGCGCACTATCTGAGGAGAGTGCTACAGTCCCCAAATTCCCACACTCTCATCCTGATATACCATGAAGGAAGTTAATATCTATCGAAACACATACTTAAGATGCACAAAACACTTACACGTGGAGCTTTCTTTGTTAAGTCTTCTCAGTGCATCCAGGTTTCAAAAAACTGTAGAAAACACAACTTGACATCAAGAATTTAAGAGATGATTTAGCTCTTCCAGTGTATTTTTCTCTAGACTCAAACACAGTCTTCTAAAAATTTTGGAAGTTTAATTTAGGGTGTTATCAAAAACGTGCTGAACTCAATACTATCATCCACTTACCAGTTTGAGTAATGTTCAATGACCTTTACTGTGTTCTGATGCCCTCTACATTCAAGCATCACCTGTTTTTATAGCCCTCCTATTACTCTATAAAGTGGGGGAAGACAATATGTTTTCAGAACTTTTTCAGAACACACAAGAGTTAGATGCCTCTAACACAAATACTTTTTTTAAAACTACTGATTTTAGAAAGGATGAGCAATTCTCCATTTTCTTTCTAGGGTGATTGACATGTTCATTTTCACTCACAATCATATGAACTTTTGTAAGTATTATGATATAAGAATACTTTCCCACATTACTGCAGCACTTTCTCGTGGGAATAAATGCAGTACTTTGCCTAAAATAACAATAATTACATTGTAGCTAAAAGATAAGCAGCGTTAGTACCTGATACAGCATTGCTGCTGCATGTTATTGAACAGCCACTTAACCACTGTTCTGTTTGACAACTGTAGAGTATAATTATATGTTGCTTGAAAATGTTTCTTTTGCAAAGTGCCACTACAAAAAATCTTTTTTTATTTTAAAAAGACTAAAACACCTCAAAAAAAAAAAAATGCCCTGCTGAGCTGAATGCTGCATTACAATCAAAAGTAAATCTGTCACTAATCGAATGAATGTACAGGATGATAAATGTGGCTAATATAAAAGATCTGTGGGATTGAACTTGGAGAGGGGACCCGATGGCCAGTTTTCACCGTTCTCACCATCCATCAGTGGATGCGGCGGGACAAAGTAAGTGGGAAATGAAGAAGGAGACAGCATGCTCTGCAGGGCCAAGCTCGGGGATGGAGGCAGAAGGGACAGGTTGCAATTCAAACCCTCCTGGTATCTCCCCATGTGCCTTTGGAGGAAGTGTAACCTCACTGCTCTGACTTCACCAGTTATGGAATGGAAATAAAAGTTTCTTCTCCAGAATGGTGTTAGGAGGACGAGCTGGCTAATCCTGTGCTGGCACAAACATCCACTTTTCCCAGTTTCAGACCCAAGAAGTAATTGAGGATCATTTGAGGCAGGTCTGCCTGCAGACTTTATCCGTAGCTTTAAGCACCAGCCTGTTTGCATGACCTTTTGCCCAGGGCCAAGCCTTCTCTGCCTTCCTCCCCATGACATCCACGAAGGCCAGCTGTGCCCAAAGGCACTGTGCACTCCCTCTTTAGTCTGAGCACAGCACTCTAGAGACGGCTCATTTGCATTCAATATTTGCTAATGGTGAACATCAACAAAAACAGAGCAGACTTTTTGGATGCAATGTAAACCCACTGGTAAAGGTCAGCAAAACAAGGTCTAAATGTTGTTATTGGAATTTCCCTGATCTCTCACTCCAGACCCTTTGCTGCAGGGCTATTTGCAGGTTTTATCTTCACCATCTGGTACCAAATACTGTGTCCACTGGTTTCCAGAATCTCAGGCTCCCCCTGACACTGAACCCAGCCAGTGCCTGTGACAAAATAGATGACTTTTCTCCTGGTCTGATCCAGAAAGAGAATTCTTGTGATCCCTAGAAGTAAAATGATAACAATATCTAAATTCGCAAATGCAAAGCACCGAATTGCCACCTTGCCTACAGACACATGTATCCTGGAGCCCATGAACTAGACCACTCATGAACAAAGACTACCAGAGTCTCATGTTTATTTGATTGGAAAGCCCTCACCAAGAATTCAAGGCAATAAACTTCAGGTCTTAGAAATCAAGTTATTATGTGACAGCACCCCCTCTTATTGTGTATCCTAATTGAATTTAACATCACACTACATCTCCATAGAGAAAGACAATGACAAATTTTATTTTGCTACAGAATACTCAGAAACATATCTGCAAGATCACAACTAGATTACCCTCTTGACAGCAGTGATAAATGATTGTCATTTTCATCCTTTAAAGAACTTTTAAAGTAATAAACTAGTGATCCAAGTGCTCCAGTAAATAAGTGCACATTTTGTTAGCCCTATGTCAAAGCCAGCAAAATGGCTACACTGTGATTGCCTTTACCGGAGACGCAGGCAAGTGGGAAACACGCCTCCACTGATTGCCACATTACATTCCTTGACAGGACACATCTATCCTAGGAAATTTAATTAGTTATATGTGTTCTGGACATTCTGGCACTGAGGCCAACTGGTACAGAAAGCCTTGTTGCCATGCCATAAAATTCTTTTTCCCATATAAACAAGGTGGCACCATCCAAACTGCTTATTGGGAATGGGTCAGGCTAATTCCCAAGTGATACCTGGGGATGGTTCAGGAGACTGATACTTGCCTCAGGCCAAACCCATTTGAAGGACCATTCAGACAATTTAAGAACATAGTCAATCACAAAACCATAGAAATATTGTTTGACGATGACTTAATCCAACTTCCTGCTTGAAACTGGACCATTGCCATTACAGGTCTGGCATGTCTCCATCCAGCCACGTCTTGAAAAGATACAAGGTTGGAGATCTGACAGCCCCTGTGAGCCACTTGAAGATGTTTCTGGTAGAGTAATTTTTCTTACAGTCCAACATGAACCTCTAAACCACAATCGATGGCTATTATCCCTTGATGCGCTGTCTGAAACTACCGAGAAGAGTTTATTGGCAACTGAACACGATTTCACTTACCCATCTATTTATTGTAAGAGCAGAGGAAAAGCTCTGGGACTGGACTCCAGAAGATGTATGGGGAAGAGATGGAGCCATGGCAGAAATAAACTGCACAAATTGGAGAGGTAGGTGCCTTGAAAAGGAGCCCAAAACACCTCACCTTTGAAAACCTCCCTCTGAAAACACCATCTAGAATGGTTGCAACCACTAGAGATATGAACAGAGATGCCTCTCAGCCTATGCTGTGGTCTTCTCACAGCACATCTCCCAGCTCGTCAGCATATTCTTTGCCCTTTTCCCATCTTTTGTGCAGGAGGTCTTATTGAAAGAGAGAAAAGTTTGTCAGCATCAGAGCCAGGAACTGCAATAACTCCTGAGGAAATTATAAACTATTGTTTAGGAAAAAATACCTCTGCTTTTTTTCAGGAACAGAGAAGATGGTCGGATTAGAGAGTTTAGGCAAGGCCTCTTCTCTTATCTCAGCAAGGAAGAGTAAAGGTAAGTGTGATTTTGTGTTCAAAACCGCAGGCCTCAATACCTGTTGTTGGTGTGTTTGCACCAAAAGTAAGCTGAGACAGTAAGGTCTCCCCTTTTCCATCTGGAAGTGACAGGTATGGCAGTTGTGACCACATCGTCGCTGACTGTCTCACGAGACTGGCAAAGTTGTGGATTTGATGTTGTTCAGTGGGTCTGACTGGCAGATTATGGAGCATGACTGAGACTGCCATGCAAATCACTGGTGGCAAAACTATTGGAATAAAGTGCGGAGTTTGGTGGCAGTTAGGCATGATGTCAGTAGGACACTGACTGCTGTCAAGTACAACATCAATGGCTGCTGGGAAACACAAGTCAGGATGCGCAGGTTTGCCAGGTTCAGGGCGTAGATGGTGTTCACAGTTCCTCCATCAGTCACAGGCTTCGGCATTAACCCGCTTAACCCTGGGGCTTTTTTCACGCGCATCCACTATTGCATCAAACTGACGGGACGAAGAGAAGAGAGGTAGGACAGAGCACACAGCGAGCAGCTGCTGGTACACGCTGCTGCATAGTGTGCCAGCATTGCTGGGAGGAAGGAATAAATCACTGTGCTGTCTGGCATGGAGCCTGCTTTGGTAGAAAGGCTGCTTCCCCATTGTGCCGAGAGGTGAGTACCAAGAGCTGTGAGACACACACGGTCAGTTCCAGGTCTTCGCATTCAGCGTTTTGGCTTGAAGCTGCTGCAGACTCTGCGTCTTCAGGCTCAGGAGTCTCACAGCCACCTGCATCCTTCCTCCCCACACTGCACAGAGAGTCCTCAGAGCCTGATGGCACCAAGTGTGCCACCACCTCTCCTCTCTGCAGCTACGCCGAGCAAACCCAATACACCTCAATCTGCACCGGTCTCCTCTGCGCCTATCCACCAGGCATCACCTCAGAGAAGATCTTGACACCTTAGAACAGAGGAGGAGGAAAAAAGTGGGGGGAAAAAACTTGTAGAAAATAAGGGGTCAGCAAATCAATATTTTTAAGAGCACTGGTGAGATGTGCTGTTGCAGGTCTTCTCTGTGGGGCGTTTACACTACAATGTATCAGCCACTACTGTCAGGCCTTAGGTAAACATGACAAATTTCCCCATATGTACACACTCACTCACTATATGAATGCACTTTAATTTTGTGCAAGTCCCTCTAAATTTAGCTTAACCTGGATATTTAAAAAAATATATAAAAGGCAAACTAAAGTCTAAGCTCACCTCAGCCTAAATTGCTAAAGAAAAAACACCTGCATCTGCAGTTTGCCATTGGTGCTCTTGCTGCAAGTTAATTCTACGCATCAGTCAGCTGGGCATGAGAAATAATGCCATGTGATTTGCAGAATTAAACACAATAGTACTTTTCATTTTGACAATACCTTATAAGCACTCCTCAAATATTTCAGGCCCAGTAGATACAAATAATCTTTGCCAAATACAGTAGAAAGGCTCACAGGTTTGGGTTTTTTCCCAGCCCTTTGGCATTATGAGGAAGAGAGACCCATCAGCTCTTAATCTGAAATCGTTTACCCCATTCTGCCTGGCCACATCAATGAGCTGCTTGATTTCAACCCACTGCTTGCACGAATGATACGCACCTCAAATCTTGGGATGATCATACTCACCCACAGAAAGCTGAGCTCAGATGACAAAATACTCACAGCCATGCCTTAATCCAATATAACTAAAAAAAAAAAAAAAAAAAAGCTGTTAGTTTGGTTTCCCATCCTCTTATTTCTGGGAAATCTGTCTATCAAATTTCAGCTGCTGCTCAATGTTGTCTTCACCATGAGATGAGCAGCACGACATGGGAGCTGTCATTTGTCTTTCATTTCTAGATTGTATTACAGATGTTATATGATTACAGGAGATCAAGTGGGTGAAATCCTGTTTCATTTCCCTGGAGGCTGCAGATCAACCTTACATAAGTTGTCACAGCTTCTAAGTGCTTCTACTGATGCTGGCTTTCCTCCTGTGCTGTAAAGGGACCTTCCTCGTCCCCAGGATGAAACTGCCCAGGGGTGCCCTGTGCAAGGACGCTGTGCTGGCACGTGTGCCCCACAGCCAGAAGGCGTCGGAGAAAGAATTTGTGTTTTGTTCTCCAGATTCAGATTTTAGACATCTTGCGTAGTGCTTCCAGCACTGCACAAATTCGGTGAGATTCTGGCACTCTGCAGGTTGTCAACAAGCCTTTATTAAGCCTATTCAAGAAACACCTGTGAGCATAACAAATCTGAGCCAAGGGAAAACAAAAGCCACATAGAAAAACTGTTTCTCCCTTCATAAACTCCCGTGGGGAGGAGCAGTTTCAGGTGTTCATAAAGACCTTCCATCAGGAATACAGAGAAAACCAAGCTTTGGAAACTAGTCCAGCTCATCACCTGGCATCCAGATATGTCCAGTGACCACGGCCGCCTGCCTGGCTCCTGGCCCTGGTCCCCAGCTCACTTTCTTCTTCCAGCTGTGTGGTGGAAGCCAACAAGCAACTCAAATTGAGGTAGATGCAGATAACAGACTGTGTCTTCCCACAACACACTCACACATGACTGCCACCTAGTAAAATTAACCTGTTCCACAGCAAGGGGCAGGGATGCAGCCCTACTTTTGGGGCAGTTGTCATGCTTCTGTACGTGCCCTTAGCCTGCCCAGCCCTGGCAGCGGGTCATCAGGACCCTTTGGGTCACTCCATCCGGGTGTAAGTCACAGCCACCTAATGACATCCGCCCAGCTTGAACTAACCGAGGACAATTACAGCTGTGCAAAGAACCAAGGAAAGAAATAACAGCCTTTCCACAAAGCAGTAAATTTGAACTTAATCAAAGAGCCATTAGTACGAAATCATTTCCACAGAAGTTATCTGAATTTGGGTCTGAAAAAACAGTAGGAGCAACCTGCCAGACACACATTTATGAAGGACTCTCTCATTTTTATATATGTAAATAAATATGTACATTTAATAATTAGTGTAGGACTACAGAAGCAGTCTCAAATGGAAAGCCATTATGGCTTAACTAATTTCTTAAAAGAATACTTTCTGAGGAATATGAAGGAAACTAGGAATATGAGGAAATGAGTAATATGGGCCCTTTATATTCCTTCTCCACCAACATCAGTTACAGGATAATTCTGCCCATTCCCTTTAGTGTCTGTTCATGGATGTGTAGCCATATTCCTTTTTGTGTAGTCCCTTTTTGAAGCTGCTGATACCTTCTGCCTCCATTAACTTCCATGGCAGGTTCCAGGTCACCACCCACTACGTCAAGACATAATTTATCTTGTGTGCTTTAAACTAGTTTCTCACCAGTTTCAATGACTTCCCCAAGTTCTTGTATTGCAGAAGAATAACATTTCTGCATTCACCTTAACCACGATCTCCATGATTTTGTAAACCTCAGCCATATGCCCCACAGCCTCCTCAAACTGAAGTCCCAGCTAGTCTGCAGCTCCTTCATTCTGTTAATCATTTTAGTTACCTTCTCTGCACTTTTTTTAAAGTTCAACCTGTCCTTTTTGAGATGCAAACGTGAAAACTGCCCACAATACTCAAGTTGTGAGTGCTCTAAGGTTCTGTACAGCTGCAAAATTATGTTTTTCTTTCTGCAATCAATACCCGATGACATGCAGTGCTTTAGGGTAAGATGGGAAGGATACTTACCCTGTCTACAGACCTAAAACGGAAAGCTTGAAAACAGCTCTGTAAGTCTTAATTACTCACTCTGCAGGGTTTTGTGTGTTTCATGATCTGGAAGCACATAGGGCACAGTGTCTTTTAGCAGTATCTGTTTCAGTGTCTTTTAGCAGTATCTGTTGCCACTTTACAGGAATCTATCCTGCTTACCAGTTTCTGAGGAGTTTCTGAGCCCTTGTGGTCCTGAATCAAACAGCAAGCAGGAGTTTGGAAATGAAGCTTGTCTTCTTGTCCTGTGTTTTCACCATGTTTGTGGTCATTTAGGCTAATATGCTTGAGACCACAAATTAAATGAGCTAAGAGACGTGGCTCAGCGGACAGGTGGTAGCTCAGCATGTCTCAATAACCCAGTCCCTCTGACTCCGAACTTGTCCAAGTTTGGAGAGCTTGTCGGTGACAGAGGAAAGAATTAGCCTCTTGCTACGCTTTACGCACAGCCCATTTCTCACAGAAGCAATCACCTTTTGTATTTTTGGCTCTAAAATGTTCAGATTCCTTTGAGCTAAACCAAAGACCTACTGAATAAGTATTTCTAGCCTATACCTTCATAATGTTTGTTGCACAGGAAGAAAAATTCAAGAAGAAAAATAAAAGGATGTCAAAAAGGATTTAGGGGCTTGTATGTATGCATATATGCATGTATATGCAAATTCAAGGGGGCACAAAACTTTGAAAATGTGGATTTTAAGACCCTGTTTTTCTTGGCAGCAGGAATATTTGTGTTTACAGGTCCTAAAAGGACACACGTCACCGAAAGTCACAGTGGTAATAAGAAGCCTAGGACCAACAAAGGATCAGCCTTGAAGGAAAATATAATTATTCTCAAGCAAAGGAAACAGTTAAGCTAGCATTTGATATACAAATCTTCGAAAGCATTTTTTTTCCTTCAGATTTCACCATAACTGGAGAACCAGGCATTAAAACCCACAGTACACATTTCTATTCCTCTTTTTTTTTTTCTGAGATTAGTTAAGCAATGATGTTTTTTCACTTGAGACTGCTTCTGTAGTGCTACGCTAATTATTAAATATACGTAGGCGTTGAGCATTCTCCCCCTTCAATATTGGTGTTGAATTTAGGTGAAAAAAAAAAATGTCAGTTTGTGCCTTGTGTTTTATAAGCAAATGCACTGACACTTGCTTCAGGATTCTTGTTTTGCACTCCGTAGCTGAAGGCCAGGTATAAATAAATTAATCAGGTTATTAACTTGGCTCGCACTATGAATTACAACTCTGCCCACGGAGAGCTGAACATCTGAAACTTGCCCTTCTGACCTGCAGAACGGCTAGAGAATTGGCACAGAAACTCAGAGGCACGGACACGCTTTCCAAGAGCTTTGAAAGTCAGCCAGCACAGCAGTGCACAGCCCATGCCTGAATCCAGTCAAGGCAAAATATTTTATCAGAAGCCCATCAGCGAAGGCCTTCACTCCCTCCTCTGACCTTTATCCCTTAGATGGGAACTGTCTCCAATCACTGATCCCTCCAGTCCATACGAAGCAGCATAACTGATGGTGACTATCGTCATATAAGTAACGGAAGTATCACCTGGTGTGTCAGACGCTTTTGATGAAGGTAAAGTTAAGGGGGAATGTTTTGGGCAATTATGCATTGTCAAAACATAATGAACATGTTTGAAAAGCAGAGTTGAAAATAAGACATTCGAAAAAAGCCTGCTAAAAGAGTCAAAGGCTTAGTATGAATTAATCACATTTGGCATTCCAGCAGCAAGACCAGTACGTGGACTCACTCAGCCTGTTGCTGTGGGCTTGGTAGCAGCACTCAACCAAAAGCTGGAAGATGATGGAGTCTGGTGCTGGGAGTGGCCCCTCTGCCATCAGTAGAGAAAATGCAACAACTGTGCTGAATAATACCAAAATGGTTGTGATAAAATACCACTGATTCATCAGGTGGAGAAGACATAATACAGAGAAGACCCAGGAAGTGCAGAGCATTTCTTCTTGGCACTTGGTCACTGGCCAACATGCAAGGGGGCTTAGCCATAGGGTCTTCTGCATCCCCTCTCCTCCTTCCTTGCTGCAGGGTGAGTGCTGGGAAGCAGTCACAGAGTGACAGCACAGCAGGGGCTCGGAGCACAGCTCACCACTTCCCTTGCCGGCTGGAAGGGAAGTTACAGTTTGGTCCACGCTATGGAAGTATTTATTTGCAAAGAGGGGCAGGAGTTAAAACTGGAGTCTAGAAGCATCTCATTGAGTCCAGAGAGCATTAAAGTGTGAGGGAAGACAAAAAGGCTGTGAAGGATAACGAAACATTATTACAGAACATTTCTGCTTATTTTTGCTTTTCTTTCTGTGTGCAAGTTCTGAAAGACTTCACGCTCTGTGCTAGTCAAAATCACAGGACCTTGAAAGTCTAATTTACTACAGAGCCAAAACACAAATTCAGTAGTTTTAAATGATAACTTTCAATTAGTTTGAAACTGAAGTAGATTAGACTCCAACTTTAAATATTTTGTCATATACAAGCAAATATATAAGTGATTTACCGTATATTGCTTTTATGATATAGCGCAATAGTTGTGCATAGCACTTTGATATATTAAGTGAACTGTTCCTCCCTTATAATTTCATGCTGTAAAATGAAATATGCATGTGTATAAATAAATATATGTATGCATATACTTTTAAACACATAGATTCCAGTTCTGACAGCACAGAAGTAATGAAGTTGGTTTCCCACCTGCTTAAAACAGCTGTCAGCTTTGGCTGGTCTGAAGAAATCAAGAAGAATGCTGAAAAAATCAGAGGCAAATTGATAACAAACCGAAATCTCTATTAGGGGAAGCAAATACGCCATCTGAAAAAAAAAATAGTTTCTGAATTCTTGTGAATAAGTTGCTAAATACAACCTTAGTCAATTAACAAGCCATTCTTCAGTTGCACAACAGATAGCTCAGCACGGTCACAGCTTGCCTTGGCCCTCACATTACCGTGCAGTCTGTTTCCCACGATAGTGCACATGCAAACACACATGCGTTCTACCAGCTGCCTTCACTAAATGAATACATATAGACAAAGACACTGAAAAGGCCAGGGGAACCTGATCAGAAATTAATAGCTTAGGTCAGGTTACCTTCAAGCCTTCCTTCCAACGTGCAATAAAGGAAATGTATGTATTCCCTCACAGAAGAAAATTGCCTTTGATGGGTGAAATACATTCCATGTGTTCTGATTCAGCATCAATTACCATGTGTTGCAGGCTTGGTTGATTACCTCCTAGCTGGACTCTTATTAAGCTACTGTGAAGAACACCCCAGTCCTCGGTTCCTCCTACATGCCCCTTTGCATCAGAAGTGTGTGGAGGGCTCTTTGCCCTCTTGGCATGCCTTGCGAACTCTGGGTAGCTGCGCCTTCTCTAACACCATGAAATGGACAGGCCTACAATCAGTATTTCATCTGGGATGGGAACATCTGCAGTAGTTCACGTCCTCCTCCTAATGGATGAGCAAACTTCATACCACTCACCCAGGCCAGTCCTTCAGGGGGCAACTCAGGTCCCTGCTGTGGATCGCAATATCCATACCCCATGATAAGACTGTGACCCCATCCTGGTATGTTCCCAAGGGATCAGCTTCCCAAGACTTCACCTGAGACTGTTCTCAGAGTTTTCAGGGCTTTGGCCAGAGGTAGGACTCTGTGCCGTTCACAAGCTGGCAGAGCAGAGGAGAGATCAAACGAAGACAGATTTGCCCTTGATCAACTGTCAGACTTTTCAATATCTCCAAGCTATGAAGCAGTTGAACAGAAGTTTTCAGAAGGCTACTATGGATATAAAATCTAGTGATGATGAATACTTCTGAGCATTTCAGCCCTCTGTCCTTAGATCACTTTGTTGTCTCAGAAAGGTACATGCTAGGTCTCACAGTAAACAAACTGTTGTCTAGTAGGAATGTTTCTTTTAAAATTAATAACTTATGGGAGAAGACGGACATGACATAAATAGTTTAGTAGCAACATAGGAGGAAAGAGAAGAAAAATGAAAAGGTCTGTTCAAGATTCTTCTCATCCTTCTCCGTAAGACCTGTACAAACAGAAACAACAAGCAAGTTGAACCAAAATTAATCCAGACCTATTGAAGGCCAGCACCTGGGCAGCATTTGGGAGGTGCTATTTAGAAGAAAATACAACTTTGAGGAAGATTTAGGCTTCTCAAAGGAAGACTTCATCTCTCATCTAGCCTACCATCAATTAGACTCCCCTAACAAGATCATGCCCAACAGTCCATAACCTTCCATCTTCAATATAATTTAAACGTTCATTTGTATTTCAGTTCTGACAGTGCCACAGAAACTTCAGGGAGTCTCTTTTAACCCAAACTTACAAACACTGTTACAGTATAATCATACCGAAATGTTGTTCAGAACATGCTGGTAATACTTTTAAAACAAAATATGGAGTGCGTACAGTTTTGACATCCATAATATGTGGCTATGCAGGGAGCAATATACAAGTTCCAAACTTCTGTCTACTGGATTTTGAAGAGATATGGAGAGGGAAGAAGTGGAGGAAGGAGATGAAAGCAAACAGACATGTATTTTAGGTTTTAAAAGGACTCGAGTACATAGACACATCAGGGAGGAGTTCTGCACTGCAGAATGGAAAAGAAATGTAAGTTCTGTAAGACTCCCTTAAAGTAAGTAAAAAGTAAATATCCTTTTAAAGACTAGGGGACTCCTCTGTCCTTTGGATGTCTAACTACAAAAGAATTTGGTTAATCAGTTATCTTGCACTTTTGTACTCAGCTGCATAATGATTCCTGTGCTTAGCAGTACAAATGGAGTACTTGTACTGCTTGCAACAGCACAAGCAGCAGGCTCAGAAGCATACAGGATTGATCCTGACTTCCACATCCCTGTCATTATATAAGAAAAAGATGCAGGAGAGACTCTGCACACTGAGCTTACTGCTTTGACATCATTTCTTATTCAGCAACTCTTGGAATGTACATGAAATTAGTTCCAGTAACTTACTCCCCCTCTGCTTCCTAAGTTTTTCAAACCAGCCTTTTCAACAGGTTTTTCTCAGCAGCACACCTGGATTTAGGCTTAGAAAATTAATTTAGTACCTGAATTATGAATGACAAGGCCAAGGATCACTGCATTAACAGCAGATCTAGAAGACAGTCTACCTATGGAGAAAGCACGTTGACATAAAGGAGAGAAGGGAAATAGGCACAGTTCCTAACCTGCTGCTTCCTACTGAGGTTAGAGGCTAGCCAAGGTAAGGCTTGGGCTAAGTTTCTTCTACAGATACTTCTGGATGGTGATTCAGAGAACCTAAATTAGGCTCCAGCTCTGAATTACCTTCAGAGGATGCTTATTTTTCCACCAACCACAGCTGAAGTTTTGGGAGACTATTGTCCTAAATCTCACACCGAGGCATGACTCCTAAGTTTGGTAGTTGTAAACATCTCCAGCAGTTTCAGTCAGTCTTCACACATGCTTCCCTTGGGTCTGTGGCCAACTGACAGACAGTACTCCTTTCCCTAATATGGGGAAGGAAAGTACTTTTTGGCTTAGTAATTTGGACCCAGCATCTCTCTTGCCACTCAGGAAAAAGTGGAATTCCAAAGAAATTGAACTTCATTAATTAAGCCAGAATATTTCTTCAGAACTATTACTGTAGTGCACGCAATAGGAATTGCAAATCATCTGTTACATGTCAGGAGATTTTGCCAAAATATTTTCAAAAATAATCATTTCACGGTGCCTGATAAAGTAACACAGTTTGAACATCCCTTTCCAAACACATGCTGTGCCTTTTTAGACACAATTTTTCTGCCAGCTAACTGTTTCTCTCTCACAAGCTCCTCAGCTCCTCTAAGAAACTTCTCTACATAAAATTATCCAACCTTTCTTCACTGGGCCCATGTGCTAATTGGGCACATGTTAACTCTACCAGTATGTCTACATGACACAGTGCAGTGCCGCACAGAGAAACCCAAACCAGTTCCAAAGAAACCAAAGAGGTACCTGGGGCTGCATTAGCCTGTTCTTTACTCAAGACTAAGGCATCCAACCTTGCAAGTGTCCTCACCATTCTGCACTAGGGCTGCCACTCTGGCTCTGGTTCCCAAAGTAGATCACTCATTAAATCGTGATGCGTATATACCCTCTCCCCCTAGATTTCAAAGCAATTTTTTTTTTTCTTGTATGGAGACAAAATAGGTGGGAGTGACCAGAATTCCGAAATAAACATTAGGTAGATATTCATTTAGAGAAAGTGGTAAGTATGAGACAACAAATCCCATGGAAACAGCCCCCAGTGAAATGTGGCTCTGTGCCCTAGGGTGGTGAAGGCTTCTTCCTTTTCCACATTTAGAGGCTTGGATGAGGGAGCCAGGCAGTGACACGATACTTGGAGCTGTGCTGCAAGAAAGAAATGTGACAGCGAGGCATAAATTAACACTAGAGTGAATAACATTAAATTATATTGAGAAACGCTAACTTTAGCAGGCTGAAAGCTTAAGGCTGACATTTAGTCTAAGCTGGGAAGCTTTTTCTTCCATGGGGACAGTTGGGTTCCTTAGAGTCTAATGCCCATCCCAAAGTAAGTTTCTAAAGTAAATGGAATGAATCACTGCCTGTCTCTACATCAGCTAGAGAAAGAGCCTGGAAACTACTGAAGCTGGCAGCCGACATCTAGGGGGCTGGAGTTACACAAGATGGACATGCAGAGGGAGACAGGCTCCATAGATCAACTATTCCCTTATTCTTCCCTGGCAAGGACTGCCACATCTTTCAGATCCCTGTCCCAGGGGTTTTCCTCTAAGACCCAAGGCAGAAAAAAGTCTGCCTACAGGTTCCCTTCCACACTGGGAAGCATCACACCCAAACAAAGTCGATTCTTATTCAAAAGCCTTTCACTGAATCCTCCTGCAGTCTTCTCTCAAGATGTGGACTGAAGAAAGATTATTTTTTTTATTTCCAGTTGCTTCCACCTGATTTCTATTCCTCTCTGGTAAAATTTTACAACAAGGCCATTAATCAAATCTAAATTTAAATAAAAATCCTATTGCATTATCTTTTATTGTTGGTACTATTGCTCTCATAATCCTGAATAATGTTAATGATGTGGTTGTGTGCGACCAAAGAATAATTTAAAAAACATCTCATGAGTGGAACTTCTTGTTTCACATTAAGCCTAGGACAGATTTGGCTGGATTAGGTATGGCCTAGTCTGTGTTATTGCAAAATAATTCAAATTTTCTGTTTTATTTGCTAGAAAGGCTACTGATAAACAATTATTTTATGCAGAATACCAAACAACTGCAGCCATATACATATCTATATAATCCAGTTATTAATACATTCATCAAGCAGGTAGAAGACTTATGCATATCAATCCTTTTGTAAGTAATTTATACGTTTTGAACAGGGGTGTTGCATTTTTCAATGCAAGGTCTAATTCTAAGGCCTGCCATTCCTTTGCATCAGTGCAGTCAGCATTTTGCCAGTCTGGTCCTTTTACCTCTTTGCTTTCATCCACTTCTACACGCCTTTTGTCTTTCTGTTTGATCCTATTAGCACAGAGATCAATCACAAAATTCCTGCTGGGAGCAGAAGGGGATGCTGTCTTTGTGATGTCTAAATCCAATATATGCCACCATTCTTCTTTACACACCAGCTGCAAACAGGTGTCTGCTCTTCTAACTCATCACTTTTAGATCTTTCCCTGTTTAGGTCTTTTCACTATCTAAAGAAAATGAGATTATAAACATGAAAACCTTTTCAAATAATGTTACCTTTTATTAATATCCTGGAATTTTTGCACAGTTTCTTTTCTAATCCCAATTCATACAAACACTTGCACTACTGGTTTCACTACACAAACCCCACAGGACAGAAGGTCAATTTCTCCTTGGTTTTCACAAGAGCTGAGCAAGCAAAGTTCACATTCACTGGATGTACGTGGGTTTTCAGAGTGCATAAAATGCATGCACTTATAAAAATGCATCAATGTGGCTGTAAAAAGATATCTGACTTCAGCCCCTGAGATGAGGAAAACTGACTTAAGATTTGCAAATTGTAAATAGGTCTATCTTGAAACTTTTTTTTTTTGGCTGAACAGCTTCTTTGTTACAATATTGTGATGATTCCTCTTGAGAAATGGACTTGTAGCCTTCAGAGAGGGCAGAAAAAAAATACTTCTTTTTCCCTTTAATACCAGTTCACTAGTAAAAGGGAAGTAATTAACACTTATGTGTATTCTCATACCATTTTTACTGTCAAAGAAGACATGGTACATATACAATTGCTCATCTCACTAAACATACTTGGAAAATCACTTTAGTAATGAATACTTGCCACTGGATATTGTTTTTAATGCTGTTAAGATTGATGGTGGATGAAAAAGCAGCAGGGTAAATACCATTTTAATCAAAACAACTGTTATAACTGATGTCTGTTATTTCACTACTGCCATCCCCTTCAGGCATATGGAAAATGAAAACTATTTCTCTGGTATTCTCACACCTAAATTTCAAGACCATCACTTCTATAGAATAAAACAAATGTTTTCATTTGCTATTTTTTGAATCGTCATTAACTCTTGTTGTAAAACAGATACCATGGGAAATACAAAATATTAAGATGCCTTTTCTGTTGAACTGTTAAATTAGCAACAATTCACTGAAGTTTTAAATTCCTATGTTACCACAGAGTTTAAGATACTTCTGAACATGGCAGTCCATTTGCATACAAACGGACCTATCTTCCAGGTACACCATCTCATTTTTCCAGAGTTAAACCTAGGATTTCTACAGATTTCATGAGGTTTACTTAGACCAGGACTGTGGCCTCCAAACAAATGTTAGAGAACCAGCCATGAAGCTGGTCTGTGGATATGAATTTGGATATAATTTGGATCACTGGAGGACTTTCAGAAGATTGGAAAATCACTAATTGTACACCGTTATCCCAAACAGTAACCAGAAATACAGGAATAACGTGATGCTTAGCAAAAAGATGGGATCATTTAGGAAGGTATTAAAAAACAGAAGCAGAGGTAATGACCATCAAGATGGTTTTATGGAAAACAGCTCATAATCAAAATCCATTTTATTTCTCTAATGACTAACATGATTAGTAGATAAAAGTAATTACATAGACATAATATATTTAAATTTTAGTATTGTCTGTGATTTAATATTATCTTCAGAGGGGAAAAAAAAAACAGATTCAGAGGGTCACTCATAACACGGTCACAAAGTCCAAGAGCAGAAAATAAAGGAAGAGAGAACTGAAAAAGATTTTAAGACATCATTTAGTCCATCCCCTGCCCAAATGCTTCACTGTCCCAACATCTTTCCTGAAAATGGTTTATCAAACTTGTTCTTAAAACCTTCCATGATGGAGATCCCTTCAGATCATCCATGTCATTTCTATCCAAGTTTCCTCAATCTTTTCTGTAAGAGCCGATATCCCCATTTGTTGCCTCAGGAATCTTTTCAGCCTGTGCATTTCTTTTTCTTGAATCTGGAGCTTCAGCAATGTGAAATGAAACCACAGGGTTCCACCAGACGGAGCGTGCTTCCCTAGGAGGGATAGACGGGCTTAAAATGAAGACGACAATCTACAGGGAGTGTGGGGCTTTACGTAGCACTGTCCTATCAACATCATCTTCACCAATTACAAATGTTCAAAGACCGTAATGCAGACAAAGAACCTTTTTTTAAAAGTTGTGTTAGAAGTTGGGCTTTAAAAAAAATAAATGCTACATCATTTTTACTTACATTCTAAACTGCCTTTGGAGTAAATCTGAGTCATGACTTTGAGTTTTTCACTGCAACCACTAAAACTAATAACAGTTTGTGGGGTGTTTTTCATTCTAAAATAAGGGAATCATCTCCTGTAATGACTTGTTTCCAGGAGCGAAGGCTTTGGCTAAAAAACAAACCACTGCATAATGTGAAAACCGTTGTTCCTTATAAAAGAGCCAGCAATTTTCAAACGCAGCGCAGCTTTCCAGAAATAAGTGGGAAGCTGGAACTACACAGACATTTTATCAGATAACATGAAAGAGAACAAAACAATCTCACACTTCTTAGCAGGTGCAGAGGAGAGCAGGTATCACTTGGCAGCTGAGGGACTGAATCGGGTTCCTGCGTTTCAGGGCTGTCGGGCGTCTGGAGCTGCTCTGAGCATCACAGTTATTCACCAGCAGTGCTGGACCTGAAGATTTTCTAATATATTCTGGCCCTCAGAAATTCAGGAACAAATATGTGGACAGAGAGAGCAAGTATCTCAGAAACAAGGGTGTATATTAAGCTCTCATGTCTACATCTAGGGATCTCAGAAAGGGTTGGGTTAAAAAAGAATAGGGAAACTTCAGGAATTCCTGCTGAGACACACAAAATTTCAAGGTTGTTTTTATTTTCTAAAAAGAAGGCATTTAGTTGGTTCTCTGCATTGCTAGGTACATGTTCATATCCCTTCCAAAAAAAAAAAAAAAGTCAAATCCTAACCTAATGATCTTTTTAGCATACATAGTTTCTGACAAGTTTTACTACTGCCTTTCTTCTACAACCTAAATGGAAAACAGGGTTTAACTGAAGCTACTGGATAGGGAGTACTACACAACAGGGGGGCATCGGGGGCACTGTATGATTATCACCTCTCAGCAGCTCTATAGCACTGAGTTTCATACAACATCACCACCCAGGATGACCAGGAAGCCGGCAGTCACTGAGCTATTACCTTGTGTCTGTGCGTGGTAGAGTTTAATTCGGTTTGACTGCCACATCAAAATGCAGCTCATGCAAGATGCTAATGACAGGCTTCTGCAATTCCATGCTTTCAACTACAATTTATTCGCTTGGATAGAATCTATTAGGGCATAAGGCATTTTATTCATGAGGATATATGGAAATAAAGGAGAAATACCACCAAAATGCAACCATGCTCTTTTCATGACCAATCTGGGGGGGCTTCTACCTATTTAAAATTTTAATAATTTTTTAGAGCTCTCAGCAGTGCTAGTGACTAAAGCATTGGAAAATGGCTCCTCGGACATAAAAGGGGCAAGGTGACAAAGCAGTAAGACAAGGATTGAGAGCTATCACTCTTCCATGCATAGTAGCACTTATTTCCATCATGGGATGCAGCTTGCAGATACAGGGACTTCCTTATCCACTCTGATTTATATCAGGACTTGATGCTGTTCTGTAAACAAAGCATATTTACAGAGAAAACATACTGAATATACAGACAAAGCACTGCACCGCAATGGTTCTTGCTAGCTAGTTACAGGCTCAAAGTGACCAACAGGAGATAGTGCTAGCACACTACCCTACACAGAGGGTTCTTGCAAAATGTTTTCGGCCACTGGTACTAAAAACCTTCATGCTCCCCTAGGTCTGAGCCTTTTTCACATGGAAAGGCTTGGGTGTTTCACAGGGGTGAGCTTTCCGCATCCTGGACAGCTTTTAACCCGCAAAGCAAGAGGAGGTCTGATCCCTGAGCATGAAGCAGCTTGCTCCAGCTGGGGACCTCAAAACCTTCCCAGCAGACAGAGGAGGAGATCTGGGGCATCCTCACACATCTACCTGGCAGCCACATGGCTCACTTCCACGCAACAGACACCCAAACTGGGGCAGATGGCACAGCAAAGATGGCTTCAGCATCATTCAGGTGCTGAACAAATACAGCATAAGAAGAAAACCCAACATCAGCTAACCCAGGAGGCTGGAGACTGCATAGAGGAACTCATTCATGAATGATATGACAGCACAGTGGCAATTGCTGAGGAAAAGGTAGAGCAGACAACAACGGGCAGTCACCTCTTCAGCCTCTCTAGCATCATCATTTTCTGTTTACAAGTCAGCTCCTACTGTGGGTCTGTGCCATGACAAAGCACCTGGAAAGAAGCAGATCCTTTCATGCCACCAAGTGCAAGACCAACGTAAATACATGCAGACTTCCTAGCCTCATATCTCTGTACTTATAAATCTACCTGCCAGGATGAAATTCAAATAAAAGGAATTGTCCCTTTCTTTAAGCTTTTGAAAGCTTCTGTTACAAAAAAAGAACAATACTGAAAAGAAAGTTGTAATATGAAATTTTCTAAATGGAAATTCAGTTTTGTCTCACATGATACATTAGCTGAACATTAATGACATCTCAAGAGTCTTAATTCCAGTCAAACCAAAATCATAATTAATTTCTTCAGGAGGCTACTAAATGCCCATGGCACTGGAAAGTCTGCAGGAACTACTTCAGTGCTTCTGTGCTGTAAAACTTACATACAAAATCTTAAACATGTAAATGATTAACCAGGTCCCATCAGCTCTCCTTGGACTGCCAGGTTTCCCTACGGAGCCCCACTCTCCCAGCATGCAAATACACACACACACACACACACACTCTGTTAGCATAACGTGGTTGCCACAGAATTGATTTTAAAAAGCAACATGCAACACAGCCCATTAGAAAATACTAGGAGACTGCGGGGGAAGAAAAATAACCCCAGTTCAAGCCACTAATGTTAGAGAGTTCTTGATGTAACACATTTGCTGAAAACATCTACAATCAATCACTGAGACAGAAATAGGAGTGTGGAAAGCAACTGCCTTTAAATAACAGACTGTTTATGCACTTAAAACTGTTCCTTATGGGTTTTTCCATGGGACAGAGCCTATGTGACTGGTTTAGATACAATTAACCCCCTCTTTCCTATGGGGTCCTGGGGGCTTCTTTAAGAATCAGCATTGACCACCTTTCACGCTGCAGCAGAGTCCTGGTTAAATAAAAGGCCTTTAAGGTATAGAAGGGTTGATATGAAATACGCCTAACATCTCCCCTTCAAGGAAAATCTTAGTTAACTGAGAACTGCAAGTGAAAGCAATGAGATGCACATGGACAATGCCAGATTGCTCAGGCACTGACTCGTGTTTGCTCCAGTTCCACCCTCGGGTAAAAGTCCTTAAGATATAGGAGTGTTATTGAGTTTTTTGGAAATGCCATGTTAGCATGTTAGAAGTGTGGCCAGCAGGTCAAGGGAGGTGATTCTCTCACTCTACACCACTCTCATGAGACCCCAGCTGGAATACTGTGTCCAGCTCTGGAGCCCTCAACATAAGAAGGACATGGACCTGTTGGAGTGGGTCCGGAGGAGGGTCACGAAGATGATCAGAGGGCTGGAGCACCTCTCCTACAAAGACACAGAGAGAGTTGGGGTTGTTCAGCCTAGAGAAGAGAAGGCTTCAGGGAGACCTTATAGCAGCTTTCCCGTGTCTGAAGGGCGCCTACAAGAAATCTGTGGAGGGACTTTTTGCAAGGGCATGTAGTGATAGGATGAGGGGTAATGGCTTCAAACTGGAAGAAGGGAGATTTAGAACAAATATTAGGAAGAAATTTTTCACTCTGAGGGTGGTGAGGCACTGGAACATATTGCCAAGAGAAGTTGTAGATGCCCTGGAAGTGTTCAAGGCCAGGTTGGACAGGGCTTTGAGCAACCTTTTCTAGTGGAATGCATACCTGCCCATGGCAGGGGGGTTGGAACTAGATGATCTTTAAGGTCCCTTCCAACCTAAACCATTCTATGATTCTATGATTCTATGTCCTACCAGCTTGTCTCCCCAAGTCTCACTTTCTATAGATAAAGCAGGAGAGATTGTGTAAGAGCTGATCTGACCAATTTTGGTGCTACCTGCTGCCCAGTTCTACCTCCATGCAGAGGGTGGCACCTGGCTCAGTCCCATGTTTCGGCCACTCACCGGAGCGCTGCTTTGGGACCTTTTGCACTGAACACTGCACAAACTAGACTGACACAACTCATTTTTCTTTCCATCACACAGCTTCAATCATGCACTGGTTGAAATCAGTGTGCAAAACAAAGGCCAACTATTATGCAAAAGAAAGAAAAGAAAATGTAAGGCTTAAATTTAAATCTGTAAACAATTACAAAGAGATCAGACTGACTACACAGAATGAATAATCTTATAAGTATGATGCCTATGTTCACTTCTTTGAGTTACTTCTTGCTGTAATAACTGGATAAACCAAAATATGAAATAGATACTGGCAAATTAGGTTATTTAATATTAAATTAAATAATAATTAATACAATAACTGCTTGTTTTCAGACACAGCTTCTTTTTATAAGCTTTCTTTTTTTAATTTTCAGAAGATATTCTATTTGCAACCCTAAACAGCTCTCTCATCATTTAACAGAAAGGCAAAGTGCCTTGGAGCACAAGAGCAGGAAATCAGCACTACAGAATTCCCTTTCAGAAGACATTTAAATTTTATGTAATAAGCAAGGCCTGTGACAAAATTATGTGTAATGTAATGTAATTGTATCATTTCTCAAAGTTTTACATAATGACTTTCTGTTTCTAAATAGTACTTCATTATTGGGAGCAGGAGAATGTAATTGTTCTCTGGGTGCTGCTGATAGCTCCTAAGGGCACTATCAATCCTGCCGAGACATATAATTCATGCACTGTTTGCTTCTGATACAGCTACATTTGCGAAAGCAATGCAGTGATTAGATTCCTCCAGAATAAATGTGTCTATAAATCCCTGTCTTGCAAACATTACTAACGGCTACATCCAGTAAAGGACATGGGCCACTGACATGAGGCTGAGGCAGAACTAACAGATCTCCAACCGAATCATCATTTAAATAACAAAAAAAAAAAAAGAATCTCCTCACAGCTATTGCTTAACCCTAGACTCATTTACAATCATGAGGCGCCTTGCTATCTAACTCTAGTCCATTCGGTGCCTGAGGTGCTGCTCCAGCTCCTCTCAGCAGGAACTGTCCGAGCTTCTCGAACCCTTTTCCCACATGAGAGAAACCAGAGTCACGACATTAAGCTTTCTTCTGCCACATTTTTGGAAAGACTGAATCTGATAGGCATTTAGCACAGCATGAGCAGAATTAGATGCTTTCACAAAAAGCAACCGAGGACACCCATAAAAAACAGAGGCTATTTTAGCAGTCAGCGGGTGCTCATGAAGGGACATCTCTCTCTGCAGCACCTCAAGCCAGAGGAGAACAGTGCCCTCAGCTACCTCAGGCTAAACGTGATCCTAAGTAATGATCCAGGTACACACAGAAATTACACAAACTGAACAAAGGGTAAGATGCATCTCTCCAAATTAAGACATCTGCACCAGAGCTAGCTGGAAAAAAATGAGTGGTTTTAGGGCATAATTCATCTCATTTAAGGAATGTACCTAAAAGTCATAATATGCATCACTCCTTGGGATTGTTTTTCCCACACTGACTATAAAGACAGTCCTAAAAAGCTATATTAGATATAAATGTATGCACTGCAGACTGCTGAAGTTAGCTGAAATCAGTCTTGCACTAAGCGTTTATTAATAATTTAACTAACCAGAAACATGGACAAAAGTGAGTCAGTGCATTGTTTTAACATTATTTATGTTACCATTGGACTATGCAGAGAACAGAAAGATGAAACACAGACTGAAAAGACACAAATTTTTCCTAACCCTGGAGAAAGTCATAGTTATGTATGTCCTTGTACACAATAATAAGGTACTGATTTCCACCAGTTCCACATAGGCCATTAATGTACAGAAACTAAATTCTGAAGTCAATAAAAAAAAAAAGGGGAGTAGGAGCCTTGATAAACCTATAGGACTCCTACGGCAGTCCAAAGAGATTTTCACACACGGCTTTGTAACCATGACAGTTTTTATTTGGTTTCATGGACACTGTTATGGATTCTTCCCAGAACATGAGTATAATCAGTTTGTTTCAGTACATTTCCAAACCAGTCTTGAAGAAGACTGTTATTATTTACCTTACAGAAAGGCTGATTCTCAGAGCTTTATTCCCATTTGCAATGTGTATAGTGCTTGGGTACAATTGTACTGAGTTGCTCTTTCCACATTCGCCTGTTTCCGACATGTATATAATTTAAGGAAAGACCGGCTATATGAAGGCGTATTTCTAGTGTTCATGCAGCATCTAGTAGCATGGAGCCTCTATGCAGACCTGATTGAGACTTCATGAACAATATTACATTAAAAAATTTTAATCATACCTTCTCTTGGCCTGACATTATAGTTATAGGTCGTCTATGTGAAGACCAACTGAAGCACATGTAATTTTGCCTGGTGCAGTGATCTGCTCATGGATTCACTACATTCACAGAATTGAAACCTAAATTTCCTGTAGGATGACATAGGAATTTTTTTACTTTAAGAGCAAATGAGAACTACACACCTACTTTAAAAAAAACAATATCATTGTCCCATGCACTCACCTCTTGTTGACACTAGTCTCTAATTTGGAATACATCCTCACCTGCCCCATGAATCTTACCAGTATGTCTTTCACTTTCTTTGGCACGGTCTGCCTTCCAGGAGAGCATCACTGATTGTCTTCCGAGTGTTCAACTAGGTGGTACCTCAGACAGGCACATATTGTAATTTTCCTGCAAATGACCCATTTGAGGAGAGTCAAACATTATAACTACCACAATGCCATAGAGGAAAAAAGACAAGAGAAACAACAAAACCAAGGGAAATGATCGGTAAATCCCCAACTGCGTTTTGCAGTCCTCATTAAAAGAAAGTAAGTAATCCCTAATTGAAAGAAAGCAGAACTCAGCAGAACTCAGAGACCAGCACTTGCACGTCATCTGTTTCATCTCTGCTTTCTCCTTGAGCACAAGCCAGCTGCAGCATAACTGATGTTGGCTGTGTTGGCTGTGGTCATCTTTCATGGTCTAATTGTTGCCTATGGTCTTTTTTAATTACTCATATTTTAAATTGCCTCTTTTCATTACCTATTTTCCCATATTAATCACAGCTTGCCACCTATGGTTTGTTTTTTTTTTTACTTTCATCTGCTATTTCCTCTTTCATTTCATTTTGTTAGTGTTTTCTTTTTCCTCCTTCGGCTAAGCAGCAGCTCATTTAGGTGGGAGCTCTTACACATGCCCTCAGTCCAAGCAGCCCCTCCTGCATGGGCAGAATTTGGTTTCACATCAGAGGCAGAACAGTTTCACCATGGGTGGAGGAAAGGGAGAGGTCAGCAATGAGGATCAGCCTGCAAGCTTCAGGTGAGAGCTTGACACTCCCCAAAAAGCAAGAGCGGAGGACTGTCTGAGCAGGAGGTGGGAATAAGCTACGAGAGCAGGCACCTTACCCATCCACCATTGGACAAGATCTTCTCTTTCTGCTTGCTCTCCCTTTGCCTTTCCAGCCCCTGGAGCATGCACCTCCAGCTGAACCTCTCTAGCAGGGCCTCAAGGATATTACTCACTCCTTCATCACAGCCATCCAGTGCCACACTGAGCTTTGGTCTCTGTTTCCCGCACTCACAGATGAGTAGGGCACCACCTTAAACTCCAAACCAGCGCACCCTGGGGTAGGTAGGGTATAAAAGGAGGTATATAGTCAGTCCCCATGCTGCCTTGGGACTAACTAGGCATGAGGCATCTGAAGAGCCAGTGCAGCCAGCTCGGCTGGCCATTTTGCAGGAGGGAGGGATGCTCCTGTGCAGCCTTCAATGTTATTGTGGCCCTGAGGAACGTCAAGACTTCCCCCCCGCCTCCTTCTCTTTTTGATGTATCACAGCCACTTTAGCTCTAAATCAAACTCTTCCACACCCAGCCATAAACTTCTCGCAGCTCCAAATGTTGTCAGCGGCACATTCTCAAAAAATGACCCAGGGAGGAGGAGGAGGGCTTAATATATTTGATTCCCAGTTTGACAGATTGGGCCCACTCAAAGCTCTCAGCAGTCTGCAGTAGTTATGTTGACAGTAACCACCCAGGAGCATAAATATAAACAAACACACTTGCACAGCACTTGGTAATCAAATGGAGGTAATAATTTACCTCACCCAACGGACAATAAAAATTAAAAACCTGGGGGGAAGACTTGTGATCCCTCAAGTCATATTCAGTGGTGTACCCTCAACCCCCTCGCAAACACAACAACAGGAAGGCTAATTGTGGTGTGCTTGCCCAGATTAATGTGTTGCAACCCGAGGTAGCACTCTGAAGATTTAGCCTCTGAGCTGTCAGGCGGTAACTGTCAATCCCCTGAAGGAAAGGGAAAAGTCATGCTGGTCTCTGCAATCCTTCCACTATCAGCAATATACAGCAGCTCCAGTACCACACCAGATCCAGTCGGGGTCTTTAATATAAATAGAACCACAAAGAGACATAAAACTTTGTCCGCCTTCCCTGTCCCTCTGTATTGTGGTACTGCAGCCTGAAGGAAGCTGAGGGCTGAAATAGGCCTGGCCTTGAAGGAGACAGGCTGGGAGTCCTCCCGAGCTCCCTTCCATCCCTGTTTCCTATGATTGCAGACTGGTCAAAATAGAGCAACTCCTAAATGCATGTCTAACTTCAGCCTCCAACCTCTTAAAAAAACCCAATTTAAAATAGATAAGTAAATAGTCTTAGCCTTCCCTCTACCTGGGGGATGTCCCCCACTTTAAAAAGAAGAAAAGATCTATGCACTTAGCACTTAGATGACATTCCTAAGTCAAGTTCAGACACTACACAAATTGCACTGTGTCCTTAAAAAAGTTATAGACTGGTGCTTTTCACTAAAAATTGGTATTACTTTTCATTTTCACTGGGACTTTTTATTTCTGGATCTTAAGGCCCTTGGCAAAGGTAAACAACTGCAAAATAAACCTTTGAAGGAGTGCAGTTCTAGCAGCTATGTGTTGTATGAGAAATTGGTTATGAATGTATAATTTAGGGCTTCAAGGAAAATTTTAAAGCCAGGTATAAATTAAGGACCTAACACTGCTCTCAATGAAGTCTGTTAGAACATGACTGGACTCTAAATGACCACTGGAGGTTACTGTTTCCCCACAGAAACTCAATGAGTCAAGCATTATGCTAATTTTTTTCAATTATTAAAGACAGGCATCCTTAATATCAACGGCTGCAAATTGCTCCCACATATGGCAAGCTGTGTTGAGTGTGTTTGGCGGGCAAGGAGAGGGGATTTGAGCATGCAAGCATAGAGATCCAGTTGGAGAAAGATTTCTTGTTGCTTATTATTATTATTTGTTATTAATATATGTATTACCACAGGACTTAGAAACTCAACATTTACTAAGTTTCTGATGTGTGAAGTGCTCTGCAGACTGGAAATGCTGCCCTGGCCACCCATGGCCTTAGTGAAGAGACAACAGACTGTTGCAGGCAGATAAGAATCCGTCAGAGGGTATTGACTGGTGTGATAGACAACAGCATCCACGCTCCAGCAGCCGCATCATCACCATCTCCTGGAAGAAATTACAGAGAGCTATTTTAAGGGAAGATCCAAGGGGGGACCGTAAAGCTGGTTTGCATGTGTTTACAGAGGTTGCTCTGCAGTGCATTGTGCAGAATGAGTTTTATTGGTGTCTCCCTGAAAACCAGTGAGCAGGTAATCTTGACTTTCTGGGGCAACTGGGGGCAGCGGCCAACATCTTTGGTATGAATGAGAGATGCCAGGGTGGTAATATGACTGATTAACTCTGTTTTCAGGTGTTAGCCACTGTGGGTACCTTGTATTACTGCTTTAACACGACACTTTACCTTAGAGGTTGTAAGAAGGTGGTTATTTTAGGATTCCTTCTATTCAGAGCTTGCTCAAATTTTTCTGTGCAGCACTGGAGAGCTTTAGGTATGTGCTGCAAATTGGAGATAATAATTGCCTTTTTTCTGTCTCCTGTGTTCAAAGACAAGCTCTGAGACGCAGGTGTCACCTTTTAATATCCATTTGTGCAACACCTGTACAACAGATCTGGACAAGGGCCCCTAGAAACTCCTTCAGTACAAGTAGTAAAACCAATAATAATAATAAGGTGATTCTAACTCTCAAAATATCTTCAAAGAGTAGACACAGGCCATAATATTATATAGTCATGTCAGGAAGAGCCTAATAGCAGTTTACCCACCAGAACCTGATCTTCTCCCTCACTATTGGCAGCCAGAGGCGCCTAATGGCATGTTAGAGGCAGCACAACAAGAGAAGATCAATGTGACACAAAAAGAAAAAAACCCCAACCCAGTGGTGTGTGGAGAAAGCATTCAGTCAAGCACAGGGGAAGCAGCTGCTTTGTCATCTGTAAGGCTCTGTAAAATACCACAATCTGAAAAGAATAAAAGAATTTTAAAAATAGCACTCCATTTTCCCTTCTTTAAAGATTTGTCACCCCCATCATTTTCTTTTCTTTAAAGTTCTTCTCACCATCAAAGCCTTTTAACTTTAATATTAAAGTGACATATCGCTTTTTTCTTCTTTGCTTTTATTTGTGGGGGTGGGGGAGGATTTGAATATTTTCCTTCATTGTTAGATTTATTTTCTTCAATGTAAAACTGGTTTTGAAATTCTAAGCAGGTTTAGGTGTTCTGGTAGAATTTCAACAACCTTCTGTTTATTTAATTAAAAAAAAAAACAACTGTGATTTAAATCTCTGTCATACTGTGCAAGGACATTAGCATACTCTTCTCAGCTGTTTCATTGAAAGCCTTTCTGCAGGTAAAGCCAAATGAGGCACAAGAGGAAGCTCATCTTCCAAGGTGTTGGGTCTGGTTGTCTCCCAAACAACTTCCCCCAGCATGGGCTGGCATCCTTAGTTTGGTAATAGGATACAGACTCTCTCTCCTTTCAGTTGTCACTTTGAATCTGGGTGAGGTTGGAGGTCGACAGTAACCATTGCCTCTTGAACAGGTAATGGTTGAACACTGCAGGCCAGACTGTCATTGGTACAAGCCATTTTGTAACCCTTCTACCAGGACCTGAGTGGAAACAGTCGTAGGTGGGTTCACATTTAAGGGTAAATCACTGCTAGAGCACCGTTCAAGTCCTCACCCAGAAACCAGGCAAAATTATCCTGATGCACTGAGCAGTGCAAATGACTCAGTGGATAAACTGTCCCCACTGGCAAATACAAAACAAATGGCTTAGCAAGCAATATTTTTATTAAAGGCAGAAAAACAAAATGCCTCTAACAGGCAGATAAACAGCGTAACAATAAATCATTCTCCAAGCATAACTGTAATTTATAGTCTTTTCTTCCAGGGAGAGAACAGCCATGCTGGCTGGATGCCTTTCCCCTTCTCTACCAGTGTTCACCGATGGTGTGAGATTTTACAGCCCTTCAACGCCCCGTCTCGGCTGAGCGGGCTGGTTGTGGGTGGCCCTCGGCTCTGCCCCAGCTGCTCCATCATCCACCACCTCCCACCATTCCTTTCTCCTGCACGGCCCTGTGCCTGTGTTACCTACACAGCATGAGGACATCCCTCCTCCTGCCTTTCTGGGTGGTGCAAAGGACTGGGCTGGAAGGTGCCAGTTCTGCCTGCTGCATTCTGACCAGCCCATGAAAGAAAGCAGATTTCACGCACCTCCAAGAGCAAAGACAGCCAGTAAACGGCCCTTGGAGCAGCGGGACATGCTGATGGCTTTCCCATGTCTCAAGAAAAATTACTTCTGGGAGGGAGGCGGAGAGGAAGCAGGCGGGGGCGAAAGGAGGAATGGCATGCCGGAGTCGGTCCCCTGGCAGGAGCGAGAACAAACACTGATGTCCAGATGCCCAAGCAGAGTCACGATGCTGAAACTTGAAAGGAAACAAGAAAATTCAATTAGTGTCATACTTTTTCTGTTTTGCAGGTTTAGGAGCTCCCAGGAGGTGCAAATGTAGCCTACATGAAGCCTAGGCAATATTGCATTTTATCAAGGGTGGAATAAAAAAGAATTTAAGGATTCCTTGTTTCCAATGGGAAAATCATCCCTGTCTTGTGCTGCAAGTACATCTCAACAAAGAATGCTGGTACTGATAAAAGCTTATGCAAACTTCTGAAGGAATGATCCCCAAGATCCTTAAATATTAACTTTGTAGGACTCAGTTAATGTCTTTGCTGCAGAAAACTGTGAGGCTGATAGAGACAGGATTGGCAAGTTCTGAACCAGCTCTTGTAACAGCAAACAGTTCTCTAGAGCAAATAGCATCATTATCAATAAAAATGACATCTCATTTACTGCAGTTTTTGTAAGAATGCCTATTCCGTTCACAGAAATCTGCTGTTGATTGGAAAAGCCAGCAGTTTTCAAAGTAGTGAGAGAAATTACCTGCCCTCCTCTGTATCTAGCATTTACTTTCCCCCCTTCATTTAGCTGCCTTGAGAGCAAAACTGGTTTACCTAAATTACTGCAACCTGCTCAGGCAGACACAGTTATATCAATATAAGGGTGTGAATATATTTATAGGTGGTATGAACTAATATTCATATAAGCTTAGTGGTTATACAGATTTAAATACATTTATACGTCTCCCACAATCACTGAGTAGAGGCAAGGCTTCTGAATTAACAATAGCGATAGTAAGTATGCACAATAGTTGGTAAACTCACATCAGCTTGATTCAATTGCTAAAATTGAGATAAAAAATATCCTCCAGGCTGCTAACAGCCAGAAAAGTTTTTAAGGTAAAAAATGGTGTTTTGCTGGTGGATTTATTTTAACTCCAGAGCTAGACAAATTTCAGACAGTGCACACTGACAAAATGACACATTCAGTGGTTCCATTTTGACTGGGACCATTACAATATTGTTTGATCCTGTCCCTCTTCTTCTAGAGATAATTTCTGGTTTTTTCCAAGCGGGACACAAAAAGAGTATGTCTGCCTTTGGGCAGCACTAGGGCAGAGGGGGTTTGGCTCGCAATGATGTGAAATAACCGATAAATAGATGGATGTATTACAGCAGAGCTGGCAATTATCAGTTGATAATGAAACTGTCATGGGTTATCTAAGAGGGAACACATCTGGCCATGCAGAGTCCCGAGTAATCCATAACTTTTGATTACCTTGTCATCAAATAGTTCAGCATGTATTCAATAACGTATTAAACTTAGCTTGTAATAGAGAGGCCACATGTCAAAGCGTTCTTCAAAAATTTACTATTGAAATTTTTATAACATCTTGATAAATTACGCAGTTAATTTGGTCATATTTTCTCAAAACCGAGAGCGGCGGCTGTTTGAAGCTCTGAGCATGCAGTAACCATTCTGATCAAGATGAAAGGAGGAGCGGGGAGCACAACTCACCCATTTCAGAGAATGCTCTTCCTAATCACAATCAAAGCTATCAAAGACTTCTTTGTAGAGGACGTGAGAAATTTTTCAATTAATCGTTCCCACCTACCCAGTGCCAAATCTTGACTTGCTAAAAATTTTCGTAGAAAAGACTTNACATTAAAAAAAAAAAAAAAAGGAAATGCAAGTTTTCAAAATCTTGTATGGTTTTATTTGAGGACAAAGTTACAATTTGCATATTCAAAGTATTCGGTTTTGAAATTTAAGCAAAAATACCATATACTTTCACCTGAGCTGTGTGCTCTAAAGATTTTTAGTCACAAACACTTTTGAGATTTTAATTTTGCATTGTAACTAAAAGGAAAATTTTTGAAACTTGGAAATCCTCCCACCTGCCTCTCTAGTTTTTTTCCCTCTGAGAATTAGGAAAGGTTTGAATAGTTTCAATGGACATAGAAGTCACAGGTGGAGACAACTGTCAGTGGGACGCTTTGACATGGTCTCATCTTTTTTTCTCCAAAACAAGTTTTCAGCAAAATAAATAAAATTTCAAAAGATAGTGAAACTATTCCACCTAATTTTTCTTATCAGTTTTGACCATGTTATTTACCTTTCCTTCCACTAACATACTGCCTGCTTCCTATCTCTATCTTGATCTCTTCAGGTTTGCTAAAAGAGCTTGGCTACAAAAATGCTACAGGAGAAAAGTCAAATATCTGAATACAAGATAAACCCAGGTCATTAGTAAGTTGCCGTGCAGGAGGGGTCACCATGCTCCTCTTGCTGAATCATTTCCATGGGCAATGTATTGCAAACTTACCATGAATATCTTGAGACAGAAGAAAGTAATTACTGTAGCATTTTAAAGCCACAAAACTTTATGAAAATTGTAGATATTAAATGTTATTGGTTCTACTAAATCTGAGATCATGCAGGCTGAAAGTTTGTCCAGTGAGAACCAGAGCGATGTGTCCCCATAACTCTGATATAGTACAGCTTTACTGCCACCTTTTTCCAAAGCACAAGTTGGGGACCTTATTAAAGGAAGCACATAAATTCATAGCGTATTTCACTTACTTATAAAGGAATAAAACAAGTCTTACTTTTTAACACATTCTGCCATTTGGAAGGACACTAGCAACCAGTAGATTTTAATCTAGGTTTTGCAGAAAGAAGATATCTACTTGATCTCTTTTGTTACAGCTCTTGGTGGAAATAGACTTTATGTCAACAAAATCACTTATTTTTATCTTCGAATGATGTCTTGAAAAAGATATGATGTTAAAGGTTTATTTCTTAGCTGAGAGAGGAAAAAAATAAAAAAGAATGGGGCTGCTATTCCACAGTCAATCTGCGTCTGTCTAACCATTACCTTCCTCTCTGGGTTATGTCTTTCAGTTCCATCACCAATAAATTTCAGAAGCTTTATTGTGGTTACAGTTGGGAGCCTCAGCCCTGTTATGGCTGGTTATCTCAGTCTCACGATCCATTTGATACAACCTAATCCATTAGTAGTTATTTTCCCACTTGGGACCACAGCCATTATTTCCCCTCTGATACACGAACAGACATAAAAATAGACACCAAAGAAAACTCAAGTGACAGACTCCACATCGTAGAGGTCATAGTCAGAAGTCTTCTATGCAATAAGCAGCATCAACAAAACCTAAATTAATCATAACTGACAGCATAATACAATAAAAAAAAATAAATAAAAGGTTCAAACACAACAGTGATACACTGGGAGCAGAGAAGAACAGTTCAATGTTTCTCTCGGGAGAGAAAAATTAAATTCCTCGTTCTGTGAGCAGCAGAGATGATGAAACTTGGTTTCCTGCAGATCTGTATCTCAAGACTGTGCTCTCCTCTGGACTCTCTGATGTCTAAGCAACATGACTCCACATCAGCTTCTCCCCTGATGGGGCATGAATCTTCTGCCTCTTCTACCTGACCAACTATTTTCACAAAGCTTGTAGGGGTTTATTTTTATTTTTATTTTTTTTATATCTTTACCTTTCTGACAAGTTTGGATGAAATCAGCTCACATGTCCAAAAGTTTGGGAACAGTGTGGGCAGGACTGTGGACAACTGATCAACAGACAGACAAATGCAGCAAGCTTTCATAATTCTGGTTTGCTCAGAAAAAAAAATAGGTTAAAATAAAAACCTGTCCTTGAATCAAAAGTTGAACATACCTGTTATTTGTAGGGTTACATAGAGAAAGGGGGGGGGAGAGGGGGGGAAGACAATTCAGTGGTACTACATCTGAGAATGGACTCAAAGAGAGAGAGGGATTCGATAGAGGTTAGATACAGATACGGAAAAGAGGAAGTAAATTCTGAGAAGACAAAGGTTGCAGTGGGAGAGGGAGAGGGCGGTGGGGGAGGTGAGCTGGCTGATGAGACAAGGAGCTCAGGACCTTGTTAGGCCCTCGTTGTCACAGCCTCCATCACCTCACCTTTCTTCTGATTTGACTTCAGTGCTACAAAGAGGCTGCAAATCTGTTAACGTCCAGAAAACACAGCTCACAGATGTCACTATATGGAACCCATTGTGGGTCAGAAAATTACCCAAGGATAGAACTAAGCTCAAAATCAAGGAGATTGGGGGGGTGGGTGTTGTATCCTGTTCTTCGCACCTGACATCTTCCAACTCATGCTGCTTTTGATTTATTTGTGGGACCGGGAATGACTTACATGTCAGAGAAAGAGGGCAGGGAGGGAAATCATCCACTTTCCTAAAAATCACAGAGCAGAAGTAGTGTGCCTGTGGAGGTGGAGAGCAAGAGAGATGCTTAGCTGCCATGTCATGACATGCCATAGGAGGATAATGAGAGGGGATGACCAGAAAACAGCAAGAGAACCTCTTGCTCCACATCTGAGAGTTGGAAAAGAGGAAAAGCCCTACATCTACTGGAAAAAACTCACTGCCATGAGAAAACCCGTTCCTTGGAAATGACAGCAAGAGTCTTGTTTCCGACAGCCTGAAAGCAAAACTTTGCCATGTCGTCCCCAAAAATGGTCTGAATCACATTTGTTGAGAGCAAAGAAAAGGAGTTGCAGGCACAATAGGTGCTGCTTATCCCCAAGCTATTCTGTGACTCATCTGTTGGTACAATTTTCGTCTGAATAATTCTCAGAAAACTTCTGAAGCTCACTAAGAAAAAAAAAAATTAAAAGAGGCAATGGCATTTGCCATTTAAATAACACCTCTCTTTCTTTGAGCTATTCCATGCAAGAAGAGACAGAGTGAGCCGGCTGCTTTCACTTACCGATAAACTAATATGAGCGAAGCAAGTAACCGTTTTTATGAACATGGGTTCATTTGGGGTAATGGACTTTCTCTACAGGATATAAGTGTGTTTGAATGCTACCACTGCTCATGGTGTGGGTAGAAGCGCTGCCTCCCTGGGCTGTGGTGCTCCTGCATTTCTCTCTGGCTACCACACTGTGCTTACCTGTATTTGTTGCGCTTGAATCACAGCAAAGGTGAAGGTTGTGGAGGACTGGCAAGAGACTGACTCAAATCTAGCTTGTTTTAGTGTCCGACTGCTGGCCTGTATGGAATTAATTTATGTCCATAACATTTCATTATCTCTTTAGTAATTAAGCTCAATCTTGTCTAGCTGGGTGTTTGAATAACATGTAAATCAGAGTACCACCCTGGTTAGAAATGGGCCAAACTAGTGCCAAATTCTGTATCACATTCAGTTTTCAGCAAGTTGAATTTTGAGGCACAAATCCAGACTGGCCTCATCAATACTTTGCAGCAGATGAGTTATTTTCTTCTGCAGTGAGTCCTGGTAAGCATTGTCCAAACATAGGAGCCCCATTTCCACTCTGTCAGAGATGTTGAATTCAGCCTCTTCTCCTATGGAGGGAGGGCGTAAGAAACAGGCCCCACTTTTGCTGTGTGATTGCTGTGGTGATAAAAAAGGGATCCATAAATCCTTCCTTCAGCAGCCTGAGCAGACACAGGTGAAGGTATAAAAGGCTAGACATGAACCCAAGCAGATCTCCTGGTTTTGCCCACAGAAAGGAATGAAGGTGGTACTTACATCTGTGTCCTCAACAATTAGTAGGCACCTACCTTGAACCGGACTCAGCAGAAGCTATGCAGATATTTACAGAATCACAGAATCACAGAATGGTCAGGGCTGGAAGGGACCTCTGGAGATCATCTAGTCCAACCCCCCTGACAGAGCAGGATCACCTACAGCAGGTTGCACAGGACGGCATCCAGGTGGGTTTTGAATGTCTCCAGAGTGGGAGACTCCACAACCTCTCTGGGCAGCCTGTTCCAGTGCTCTGCCACCCTCAAAGTAAAGAAGTTCATCTTCATGTTAAGATGGAACTTCCTATGTTCAAGTTTGTGTTACCTTTGAGACTCTAATCCCTAAAGCTGTGCAGATGAGATCCTGTATTGTCCTGTAGTGAAGACTAAATTAATTTAGACTCCAGATTTAAAATTAGATAAAACCACAAACCCTATTTAAAAAACAAACAAGTAAACCATGTTGCATCCATCTCTAACTGAAATTTTCAACCTTGACCTTAAAATCAAGGCTTTAACAGGGATTTGAAGATTGAACGAAATTAACTTTTCTTCCCAAGATATAATCCAGTATGAACAGTGTCATTTAGTTCTGCGCAGAATACACGTGCTCTGAAAGGGCTTTTTACAGAACTGAGAAATCAAGCTTAGCAACACAATGCTTTCCCTCTTAAAGTACTTCAGAAGCTTTGCCCTGGACCAAGGCTTGGCAAGCTGCCGCAGGACTTGCACCTCTTCAGTCCTCTGCTTGCCAGGACTGGCAGCACCGACCTCTTCAGGTCACTCCCCCAACTGCAGCCTGCCCCACGTAATCCTGAAAAACATTCCCAGGAAATGTTGAGCAGGGAAATTATACTGCACAGCCATGTGTCATTTACACACAACAGCTTGCCAGAAAACATGAGGCAACGTCCAGAAGAGTGAGCCTTTGTGCGGTTGAGAGTATGGCAAACCTCTAAAGCTTTAATTTCATCCTGCTATCAGTGCTGTGGGGCTCTGAACTTCATCAGAAAATAAGCTTATTAATGATTCAGCTCTGGGAACTCCAACTGATTTGAAGGAAAAAATGTATCCTTTGAAAAAGATCTGATGGGAGTCTTCTCTTTCAAATCACTCCTCAAGATCTGCTTCTGCTATGACATCCTTCAGCCATATAACGATCCTGACGTGTTAGTGGCAGTCAGGGACAATCCACATTCCTTATTAAAGGTGTTTTCTAATGATTCGGAAACACCATGCTGGGCTCATATGATAATTTATATTATCTTGTGATATCCTCACCTTCATTCCTTCCTTACTACCTCTTTCCTCTTTAAACTTATTTGTTATATTTTTTACAAGACCCTGTCCTCCTCTGGTGTTGGGGCAGCACGAGATGCTAATCAGATTGCACTAATCCTGCAACTGAAGTTCTGCACTGATATCTGTGTGGGTGTCTATGTATACATACTCATATGCATGTATAAATGCTCACAGGCAAGTGTGTATATGTATATGCATATATATATACACACACACACCCCCACACACCCCTCCACACATACCCTCTCTGTTCTCAGAAAAATTACCTGGAGCTTCCTACAGCAGAGCTTTCAAATACAAAATGATTCACACTTTATGTATGTTTAAAAATCTTGAAAATCAAAAGTAAACAAGCCAAAATTCTCTTAAGCAAATTTTTAGTATCTGATGGGAGGAATATTTGGTTTTTAAGGGATATGAATTAGTTCCCTTAAACACACGTAATGACATTACTTGAGAAATGAAATATACTTAGCACGATCAAATAAGAGATTACATCTGTCAGAATAACTCTCTTTAAGGGAAATGTTCAAACACAAAACTTTTAATACTTCTTTCCCTTGCAAGTCATACAAGATAAAACTAAATGTGCCATCATTCTAAGTGAATTTTAAGAGTTACCGAATCACTGCTTGTTTTACTACCCCTATATACATTGTAGAATTGCTTACAATATGAAAGATGTTTGCCAATAAAGTGGTAGGTAAAGCATGACAAGCTAAGCTGAAAATGCTTTTAGGCTATTAGTGCTAGGGACAGGGGTTGTTTATTGCTATGGATGACAGCCAGCCCTCTTTGGAATCACTTAGAGCTTTGCCACCATGACTTCATCCAGGCCACTGTGCTGGGACACAGACCGGGGTCTCATTTTTATTACCTGGCTTGACTACTTCAACCAGTAACACTGGTGCATGGAAAAAACAAACAAAAGGAATAATAAAATATCAGCTCATTATTACATTTGGGACAGAAATCTTGCAGTATCCTGGCAAGTTCACATGAGCAGGTATAGATTCTGGTCCCGTTTTCATAGGTAACCCCAATAAAGTCAGTGGTGTATCTGAGAGCAGCTTTACTGGTTATGCAGCAAGCTCCCAGTTCACCCACGAGTGCAATATGCTGTTCCACAGGCTGCTCCCTACATAGAGCCTATTGCAGTCAAGACTATAAACTTCTCCGTTTGGATGCACAACTTCACATGCTTCTTTAAGAGGCTGTCAGTGACTTTTCTCCAGTGCTGAGTAACATCAGCTGAGATTCATGCTTTGGCCATGAACATAAAGGACAGAGCAGCACAGCCCCAGTCCCATTAAGACCTCAGGTGGCTGCTTGACAGACTCCTGGTCCCAGCTTTGAACGCAGTATCGCTTTCCCTCCCCACCTGAAAGCTCTTTAAAGGTTTCCCATCCAGCTGAATGGTACATCGGTGGCAGATTATTTAACAAAAGCAGCGGAGTGGAGCTGAAAAGAGTATGTCTGGGGGTTATAACAGAGATTTAGAAAGTCTTTGGAACTG
The DNA here is from genome assembly GCA_008711295.1 of Anarhynchus alexandrinus. Classification (NCBI taxonomy): domain Eukaryota; kingdom Metazoa; phylum Chordata; class Aves; order Charadriiformes; family Charadriidae; genus Anarhynchus; species Anarhynchus alexandrinus. Next base: position 1,341,176 of record VUYV01000036.1, on the reverse strand, counting down.
CCTGCTCACTACCCCGCACACATTAGAGCAGCCTTACTGCTCACCACTTCCAAAGCCACCCTGGCACCTGAGGACTTTGCCCACCTATAGGACTTCCAGCCACATACCAGCAACCAGGAGGGAGGTAAAAGCTGATGCAGTGGTTTAACACGATATAGAAGTTTCCTCAAAAAAGCTGAATTCCCTGATGTCTGAAAAAAAACCCACAAGTGAGTTTCACACTGTCTGGACAGCATGAAGCCGTCTCCTAGAGGAAAGACCTCTGTTCCGTGCTGCCCTTCGGATTCCCAAATAGTGTTTCCCTTATCAGGTAAGAAGGAGTGTTCTCAAAATTCACCATTATCGCGGTACATATGAGAGAATATCAAGGTCAGAGACAGCCAATTTGTAAAGCTGATTTATGCTAAACAGAACACTATACTATAAATTAGAATATTATACTAAAACCTTTGCTGCTGGAAAGCCTCCAGACATCTTACTATGTCTCAGAACCAATCTGAAGGTGAGGATTACTCATCACCTTCTGTAAATCAGGCTAACAAATCAGGTGTACACAGTAAAATGGCTTTTTTATTAGAAGCCCTCGGTTGTTACGTACATTGAGCAGCTGCTCAGAGGACAGAAGTAGCTGCTGTGGCTGAGACATTGTCATTCTCAGCTCCTGTTTCAAGCCATTTGTGGTATCGTGGAAAACAGTACCAAAAGTACTGGCAGAAATCGTTGCAATATATTCAAAGATAAATAAAAACTGGAACAGTTGCACCAAGTTGATGATTTAAAACATATAAAAGCTATAGAAATCAGGTGTTAGGCAGTTAAAGTCTGTGGAGAAGATAGTTAAAGCTGCATAGAGAAAGGTCAAAGCTCACCTCTTTCCATCTGCCTTTGTTCTAGTTGTCTACTTGCTTCTTGGACCACACAGTATGTTTGCAGCTGAAGCTCCTGGCTAAGCTGTGGACTTTCTCTAAAGAGTGTCTCATCTCCCTGAGTAAATCTGAGCTGCCAACTTGGACTTCCCAAGCCGTAAGCCACCCAAGCACCTGTTTCTGTCTCTAGCAACACAGAAAAGAGATGCTATCCAGTAAACTACTTACCGCTGTTGCTGAACTGCAGATCAACTCCAAGTTTTCACGCAAGTGCTAAATATTTTGCATAATAGAAGAGTTCGAATACTCTGTTACAATATAGTAGAAAAGCTCCTGACCAGAATTTAAACAAGCTTATTAAACCAGACTTGACAGGTCTCCAGAACAACATAAGCCAAGTGATATTCCAAAATACATCCTGAAAAATCACTATGACCAACAGAAATTACTTCAAAAATAAATTATCTGTGCACTTAGGTTGTAACTCTATTCAGACTGAATGAGGCCCCATTGAATATAATGCCATAGACTCACCTTCATCCTTTATTTGCTATGCCCTAGAGTTTGGGTATTTATTTTTTTTAATAATCTGCAGAAAGGGACAGATGTTAGTGTCCTTGTAACTAGCAGGCTTTCCATATATCCTTATGCCCACAATTTAGCTTCAGCACAGCTTAAGTATTGCTTTTACTGCCAAAAAAAAAACCCAAGCAAATAAACTGCCCCTGTTCCTAGAACAAATTCACCTGATGGTGTGCCAGATTCTCTCTCTTTACACCATCAGAAGGAAGAAGAACCATCTTCTGGTCACTCAAAAGGAAAATAAACCCATTTGAGGAGTGTTAGACATTCATGAGTCACACAGATTCCCACAAAACTCTCTCTCTACTATCTGGCAGTAAAGTCTATGTCCCCAGAGTGCATCTGCCTGCCAAAGGAGTGAGCCATAGGAAAAGGATTTATTTTATCCCCATTTAAATACTCATGTACAACTAAAGAAATATGTGCCACGTTCTGCTGCAACCAAGTTCACGGGAAAAGCAGCCCAGTGCTTCACGGGCACATATTGCCATAGAGGTGGTGAATGGCAAGTTGGGGCTGGGTTCACCGAAGCCCCTTAAACTGGGACAGGGACGAACCTGAAGTGTCCTGTGCAAGTCCCTGGAGCTCACCAGACACCACTCTGGCTATCCTTTGTGTAGCTTATTTCACAAGGTATTTGTCTGAGAAAAAAAAAAATCTATCAACTTGCAAAAAGTGATTGAAGAAATCTAAAGGAAACTAAAGTTTCCATGTGTCTCTCAACTCTTGTATCCTAAGAAAAAAAAAAATGTAATAAATGCCTACCATTTGGTGCAATGCAGTGTATTCCAAGGGCGAGAACTTTTGTTCTTCAGAATTATTTTTATAATGTCACCTCTGCCAGGAATGATTTAAGAGCTTCCAGATAAAGGAATGAATTTCATCAGAGGCAGAGAGATCACCTCAAGTCTCCCTTTAGCTTCTTGAATAAAACACCCTCCCCAGCCCTCTCCAGCATCTCGCTGCTTCACTCAGAAGTGGAACTTTAAAGCAAAGGAAATTATTTGTGTCTCAGTCTAAAGGACATCTTTAAAAAATTAAGAGAGTAAACATGAGTGCACTGAGTAGAGACGAGTTTGTTGACTAAGCTTTAGACAGCATTAAAAGTGAAACTATCTTAAACCAAGTGTATCCAATTTATTCCTCTGAACAGCTACATAGCACCACCGTGCCTGCTGCAAGAGAGAACAAATAGTACCTCATATTTCCAGAAAGTGAAGACTGTCATAGCATTTCAGGTGTCTTGCATGTAGGAATTGCTACTCGCCATTGCCAACGGCTAATTGCCATTCCTACTCGCATATAAGAATCCTCTCTCTAAAACTCTCTAAACTCTCTCTAAACTTATACTTCTTCCAATGCTGAACACAGCGAAGTACCATCTAAAAGCTTAAATAAAGCCAATTCCAAAGGTATTTCAGCACAAATCTTCCTCTCTGGATAGATTCCTGCTAAGCCTTGTCCACCGGGCACTTCCATCTCTGGTATCTATTAGTTCTTCTTAGTAAACTAAGATAGTTGGAACCAGGTGATCTTTAAGGTCCCTTCCAACCTAAACCATTCTATAATTCTATGGTTCTAAACTAAAATAAATAGACAAAGAGCTTGGAAATAATTTGCAATTTACTCCTTCAGCCAACAGAAGCAGCTGCTAAAAGAGTATGTGAATGGGATCTTCCCTCATTGTAATGCTTCTGCATAGCTCCAGTAAGGAAAAAGAATCCTAAATACTGCACACTCCCAGCCATGAGTCATCCAAAAAAGCACTATGCCAGGTGGTCAGGGGCTGGGCTCACAGAATTCCTTTAGACAGGAGCAAGAATGAACCTGAAGTGTCCTACACAAGTTCCAGGCACCACTCTAGCTATTCTTCATGTAACTTATTTTGAATATTGAGGTATTCTTTTCTATTCTACCAGGATCTTTTCACATGGAGATGTTGGATGTGGAAGCATATTTTGTACAAGTCTCCACAGTCACCATAGTCATCCTAGTTCCTATACAGACAGCAGAAGACCAGCATTGTTGGGTTAAGCTCTGATAAGGAAGGCCTCAGCTCACACAGCACCTACATTTCCTAACAGCTTAGGTTAAAGAAAGAGGTACTCAGACTGGCACATATTCAGGGAATACTGGTTAGAGAAGTGGAGAAATGGAGATTCATCTTATAAGGGGACACTATTACAAAATTACTTATTCAGCTTAAAAAAAGCAAAGACACCACATCCTGACACAGGGTGCGATTGCACTACAAATAATTCAGAGAGAAAACACAAGAGAAAAACTTTCCAAGCTCACAGACAGTGTTGGCATATGAAGAAAATGGTTACTAAGAAATGAGATTTCCAGCCATCTGGAGACTGAAGTTCTGGAACAGATTTCCAGAAAAAGAATACTAGGAACAAAACAAAAACCCCCAATCAGCTTCCAAGATAGGGCTGGATGTGTTTGCAAAAGGGGATTATTTGGCATGGCTTCTCACAAGGAAATCCACCTCGGTACTGCACCTGCTGTTCCCAAGCTAGGAATAACCAGTAAACATTTCTAGGGAATCAGAGCACCCAAAGGCTGTTCGAGCAAACCGTTGGTCACATCAGTCTCCTGTGAGGTACAATAAAGCATTATGTGCAAACAGTGCAACATATTTAGGAAAGAAATGTATCTGAAATATTTAAGCATGAGGAAGCAGACAAAATGAAAGCTTTAAATGTTCATTTAGGGAAAAGAGCTATCTGCAGTGCACAGCATATTGAAGGGCAAGGAATGCAATTAGTGCTTGCTGCTGTATTTCAGGAGTCCTTGATCATTTCTTCTTAGCATGTAATTTACATATTAATAGTGGAAATGCCATTTGTTTGTCCATTGCATTATCACTCTTTGATAAGCATGTGTCATTAATGCATAAGAATAAGGAGCTTCCGCCTGTCTGCTAGGAATCACAGCCAAAAATTATTTACAAAGGAGTCATATTCAGGCTGTTTCATCCCGTAATGAATCACCTGTTTCATTAGTGGACACCTTTTCTTCCTCCACACCAAGCAGGCAGAGAAAGATCCTGAGAGCAGAGCTAGTACTGCTTACTGCATGCTCGGTAATAACACAAGGCTCTTTGCTATGAGACCAATGCACATATGTGCTGGTATTGTACCCATGTGCCTCCTCAAGGCACCACCTTGTACTTAAGCTCCTTAAAAAGAACAAAAGTTAAAAGCCAGCTTTTAAGAAAATCAAGGCTTGGGAGGCAAAAGGAAAGTCCAGGACAGTGGCAGAAGCAGAAGCACTGGTGAAGCCCGAAAGCAGTGCTGGCTGACAGCTCAGCGGGGCCACAACCTCCCGCTGGCAGAAGATCTGAGTCGCGGCAGCCACCTGAGTCCTCTGGCACAGGCCAGCCTTTGGTCACTCAGTCAATAGTGAAGAGCAGGGTTAACTCCATGTAACCGACAGAATGGATATGAGCATAAATATTTTAAGACGCTCTGGTCAGTCTAAAGGTCCATTTGCTCCTGTAGCCAGTCTCTGGCAGTGGCTATCAGCAGATGCTACTGCCAGGAAACGTGGCACACACAGAGGCCTGTTGACCACAGCTGATCTTCCCAGCAAGCAGGTGTTTGAGGCTGCTCTGTGCCAGAGTTCCTTCTCGATGGCCTTTCTTCTCCAAATCCATCCAATTCACTCAACGCATTTCTACTTTTACATCTGACACATCATATGGCAACAAGTTCCTGAGCTGTATTACAGGCTGTGTGGAAAAATACTTCCTTTTGCTTGTTTTAAGCCAGATGTCTAATAGCACCACTACACTGCCCATACTGCACAGGCTGTGAGAGACCGGGAATGATCATCCCCAACTGAACTGCACCACATACATCTCAGTAGTCTCTGTCCCAGGCTAAAAGCCATAACTCATTTAATCTCTCCATGTGCAGAAGCCATTTCAGATTTCTGGTTAACTTTATTGTCCTTCTCTGTATCTTTTCTAGCCCTATTATATCTTTTTGAGATGAAGGGATCAGAAATGAGCTCCCCATTGAATACCCCGTATATGTAACAGTGACAAAGTGATATTTTATCCTCCATTCCTTGCCTTATAATTTCTAGCATTCCATTTGCCTTCCAATTGTCATTGATCATTATAACAATTATTTCAGAAAATCATGTATAATAACTTCAAATTGTTACAGCTAATAGGAAAATTATCATTTTGTACATATATTTGGGATTGGTTTTCCTGGGTGCATTACTTAAAGCATATGGGCCCCAGACTTCATCTGCCATTTTTATTTTACAGTCAATTAATATCAAGAAATCCTTCTAATGCTCTTTGCAGTTAGCGTGAGTTTTGGCTATTCTGAAATATTTTGTCTGATCAAGCAGCAGTTGTCACCACATCACTCACCCCCTTTCTCAGATCATTTATGAATACACTAAACAGCACAGAGTATGGGACTGTGGACACTCCTTTCTATTGTGAAATAGAGATCATTTACTCCTACCCTGTGGCTTCTTTCATTTAACCAATTATTAATCCATAACATCTTAATCTCATCAAGAGGCTTTGGTCAAAAGCATTGTTGAAAGCTTTTTGGAAATTTGTTATTAACTGCATCACCCTTACTCACATATTCTTCAAAGAACTCAAATTGATTTGTAAGGAATGATTTCAGCCTACGAAATCTGCTTTGACTCTTCTCCCTTATGTTGTATTTCACCCCTCTCCTCTTTTCTGTCATTTGTTACCTCTTCTACTGGTTTGTCCAGCACAAAAGTCAGAGGTACTGTTCTGTGGTTCCTCGAATTCTCTCTGCAGCCCTTTGATATCAACTGGTGTTCCATTTGCCACTTCCCAACCATCCAAAAAAAAAAAAAACAAAAAAAAAAAACCCAAACATTTTAAACAATAGGTTGGAAGCTACAGTTAATTTTTCAGCAAATTCAGCCCTGAGTTCAACGGGTACGTACTGGGCTCATGCTGCCTGATGTCATCAGTTTGATTCTTCTCTTCCCATCGACTTTTCTAAACCCTCTTCTGGTGTCATTTCATATTGAGAATGTTCCTCAGACTCACCTCCTATAAAGGAAGGTTTTATGGTAGGACATCTTCCCCAACGAATGTCAATTAAAAGAATCCATTTTAAGCTGAGTTCCCTACTTTCACGGGGCTCCCTGTGATTCCCTTCTGCTGAGTCTGAGATGTTGGTATCTTCATTTAAAATCAGCTACTCTAGTTCATACCTCTTCATTTTTAGACTTCTATTACTATATAAGTACTTATATTCATGAGTTTTTCCAGTACATATGAACTTGATCAAGCTGCCTATTTCTGTGTCTTGTGGTTAAATAGATTTTAAGTTTTTTAATAATGAGCAGTGAAAACAGGGACCTTATTTGACCACATATGATCAGTTATACAGCCTCATGTTTTATAGCATCCTATACCTAAGTTTAGGAAATACTCCATCCCAGAAGATCTAACAGCCCCAACAAAGAAGGACAAGAGCACAAAAAATAAATTCAAGACAGGTAGCACTTTTACTTTTCTGTAAATTAGTTGTCCCTCCCCAAAATAAACTGTATTTAAATTAGACTACATTATTTAGGCACAGTCTTAAATGCAGAAAAAAGATTTATGTTTCTGCTCTGGGTTTATCATAGTTCTCTGAACACACAGCAAATGTTCAATGTCATATTTATACTGCCACATGCTGTGATTTTTCCTGCCTGAGAGACTCCAGGGAATATGCCCTCTGCTCATCTGCAGTTGTGAAAGTATTTAAGCTGCCATTTGTACAGGGAAGCAGTAGAAGGGAATGAAAGCACTAAACCATCCTTCTAAAACCACACAAAATACCCTGGCTGAAATTAACACCACCATTTCAGTGCTCACTCTCCAATGACACTTTTCTTTCTCAAGATACCAATGTGGGATACTGCTTTGATGATGAAGCTGACAAATGATTTCTATTCACAATTCAGCATCCCCAAATGTTTGTCAGCAGCATTTGCTTCTCGTTACTTCTAAGTAAATATTTTCTAACAGCATTATGTCTAGACCTATCAACTCTAACGGCAATTTTATCCAGGCCTTTTAAAAATATGATGGGGAGCTTTCCAGACATATTTATGAGTATCTATTGAGAAAACTCTGGCCCTAGAGAGGCCTACATTGATATTTTATTTGATATATTGTTGTATGATACAAAGCATTTTTAATCGGGGTCCCCCTCAAGAAGTCCATGCAGGGTTGTGTTGATTCTGAGCTGCCTGGCTGCTCCTCACCTCCCCTGCCCCAGGCACACAACCACCAAGCTGCTTAACCACCTGGGCCACCAGCCAGGTAGCAACAACCCGTAACTACTGTTCTGTTCATCGGCATCTGACAATAGCAGTGGGAAAAAAAGAAGGAAAAAAAAAAGTGTATATACATATATATACACGTATACGTATATCACTCTTACAGCCCAACAACTGACGTGCTGCTTGCAGGTTTGGCCTGGGCTGAAGCCCTGAAGAAGATTTTCTTAGTTATTACAGAGAGAAGCTATCCTGAAAGCAAGCACATTCTGGTCACCACTAATAACTAGTGTGTGCCTGCACGCTTCTCAGGCAGCTCACAGAGCATCGCAACGCCAATGTGAACGTCAGCAAGTTTGTATGGAAAGAGTGCCCACACTTGGCATCACGGGGGCACAGGTTCAAGTGCTCTTTTGGCCTGATGTGGGTCAGAGACTTGCCATAGGCCGTACGCATACTGAGAGGGTACCTCTGCTACCCAGCTGCTGGTATTTGGGAAAGGGAATCATTTCTTTAGGAAGAACATTGGCATAACTGCATAACTGAGGCAAACCTCCAGGAGAAAGGCCAAAGGTGGGGAGAAGGGCACCCATTCTCAGGATCTTATCCCTCAGCAGCATGGGCAGACAACAACCGAGCTTGCAAAGTTTTGAGAGGCCACAGAGCCACCACATTCACCAGCACTGGGGAAGCAGCAGAACTGAGATGTCACACCTAAGTAAATGCTCCTGCAGATGTGGGCACCTTTTTGTGACTTACCTCAGTACAAAAGTCTCTGGCTGCCAAAATCTATACTCCTTTCTCACTACTAACCTCAGTGGGACTACTTACACAATTAAGGACTAATTGCATGAGAAGGGATTGCTTGATGAGGTTCTTAGACTTGCATGTTTCTGGTCAAGTCATCAACTGATGTAAATTAGCACAGCTTCAAAGAAATTAGTTAAGTGATACTGAAGGTCTGGCTCCTACTATTTGTGTGGTTTAGATGGAATGTAATAGAGACAAAGAGATTTTGTATGAGAAAATTGTGTCTCTACTAACACATTAGAATTCTTGTCAGCAGACTAATAGGTAAAATAGACCGGTACGGTATAATTTATTTGGATTTTCTTCGAGTTCTATTAAGGAAACTAATTAGTCATAGGTTAAATGTCAAACTTCTGGCCTGGGATTTTAAACTGATTAAAAGACAGAAAGGTAGAGAATTTAGGCATGCAAATGGTGAGAATTTAAAAATAGCTGCAGAGGGGCAGTATTATTTAGTATATTTAAGTTATTAGTAAACAATCAGGAGATGATTTGCTGGGAGTCTATTTGGATGACACAAAAATGTTGAGGTGCATCAAGTCTGAAGGAGGTTTGAGGAATTAAAAGAGATGTAAGTACATAAGCAGGCAGTTATCATTTCTAAGGCCAAGGGACACTGGAACACCCTGGTCTTAGAGTGCAGACTGTCACCAGCTATCCTGTCCTTAATATACCTGAAGAGCTACTTGAGCAATTTAAAAAGAACCTCAGCTGAAAAGTGGGAGAAGACCATCTCCTTCCACAGAAAACATCAGTTTGTGTGGTCATTGCTAAAGCACAAGTCAACACTGGAACTCCTCTCCTGTGAGGAGAGGCTGAGAAAGTTGGGGTTGTTCAGCCTGAGGAAGAGAAGGCTCCAGGGAGACCTTATAGCAGCTTTCCAGTATCTGAAGGGCACCTACAAGAAGGCCGGAGAGGGACTTTTTACAAGGGCATGTAGTGATAGGAAAAGGGGCAATGGTTTTAAATTGAAAGAGGGTAGATTTAGATTGGACATAAGGAAGAAATTCTTTATGATGAGGGTGGTGAGACACTGGAACAGGTTGCCCAGAGAAGTTTGGGATACCCCATCCCTGGAAGTGTTCAAAGTCAAGTTAGATGGAGCTTTGAGCAACCTGATATAGCGAAAGAGGTCCCTGCCCACGGAAGGGGTGTTGCACTAGATGATCTTTAAGGTCCCTTCCAACCCAAACTGTTCTGTGATACTATGAACACTGTTGTCTTGGCTTGGTTTACTTTTTAATACGCAACTGCTACCCAGGTATTTATTCTGACGGGTTATGCCTCTGAAGCAGTATCCTGCCAGCAAGCAGCAAAGGCATGGGTTCTCAGGCAAGCATCTAAGCTGTGCAATCAGGAATGGGTCCAGAGACACACTAATTGCAGTGCATGGTGATGCCTCCTCACAAGCTGGTTTCCACACCAAGGAAACCCAGGTGCATGGGTCAGAAGGAAGTCATGGTACCCTCTAGCCAGGTCCTCAGATTGAAGATACAGGAGGCCCAAAAGCATGTCCAAAAGTACAGTGCAAGAGGCACTACTGAACATTTCATGGATAAGCAATTGTGGAAAAAGCTACAGAACTTAAGTTATATGTGCATTATAAGTATGAAACTTCAAGTTTCTCCTTTATCTATAACTGTGTTGTAGGAGGGGATCAGGCTGTGCCTGTATGCCCAGCTTCCTTCCTTCCTTCCTTCCTTCATTCATTCATTCATTCATTCTTTCCTTCCTTCCTTTCTTCCTTTCTTCCTTCCTTCCTTCCTTCCTGTACTTCCCTCTGCTATAAAATCTCCATGGACTCGACCACAACCATTGTGCATCTGTTCAGAGAAACCCTTTGCAGCTGCAAGTGTTGATCTGGGAGAAGCAGCTGAGTGTAAAGGCAAACAATAATTCTTTCAGCAAATTTTCTTATCGCTATTTCACACTTCTATGGGCACAGCAGCTTCAGAAGATGGAAGAGTCTTGCATACCAGCATTTATACAAAAAACTTTGTTCCCCACTGACCTAAGGCTTGTATATCTGTAGGAGACATATGGTATACAATAACAGCAGTGCTGAGGGAAGTTCAGTTCAGCCAGTCACAGACTACACACAGGTAAATGCATTTTATTTACTGTAAGCAGTCAACAGCTCCATGTCCAAACAGCAAGCAGTAACAAGTGGTGTTCCTCAGAGGTCAGAACTGGGACTGGTGCTGTTTAACATCTTTGTTGGTGACATGGATGTTGGGATGGAGTGCACCCTCAGCAAGTTTGGCGACAACACCAAGCTGTGTGGAGTGGTCAACACACTGGAGGGGAGGGATGCCATCCAGAGGGACCTGGACAAGAGGTGGGCCCATGAAAACCTCATTAAGTTCAACAAGGCCAAGGGCAAGGTCCTGCACGTGGGCCAGGGCAATCCCAAGCACAAACACAGGCTGGATGGAGAATGGATTGAGAGCAGCCCTGAGGAGAAGGACTTGAGGGTGTTGGTTGATGAAAAGCTCAAAATGAGCCAGCAGTGTATGCCCGCAGCCCAGAAGGCGAACCATATTCTGGGCTTCATCAAAAGAAGCATGGCCACCAGGTTGAGGGAGGTGATTCTGCCCCTCTACTCTGCTCTGGTGCGACCCCACCTGGAATATTGTGTCCAGCTCTGGAGCCTTCAACATAAGAAGGACATGGACCTGTTGGAGTGGGTCCAGAGGAGGGCCACAAAGATGATCAGAGGGCTGGAGCACCTCTCCTACAAAGACAGCCTGAGAGAGTTGGGGTTGTTCAGCCTAGAGAAGAGAAGACTCCAGGAGACCTTATAGCAGCCTTCCAGTATCTGAAGGGCACCTACAAGAAGGCTGGAGAGGAACTTTTTACAAAGGCATGTAGTGATAGGATGAGGGGTAATGGCTTCAAACTGGAAGAGGGGAGATTTAGAGTAGATATTAGGAAAAAAAATTCATTCTGAGGGTGGTGAGGCACTGGAACAAATTGCCCAGTGAAGTTGTGGGTGCCCCATCCCTGGTAGTGTTCAAGGCCAGGCTGGACGGGGCTTTGAGCAACCTGGTTTAGTGGGAGGTGTCCCTGCCCATGGCAGGGGGGTTGGAACTAGATGATCTTTAAGGTCCCTTCCAACCTAAACCATTCTACGATTGTATGATTTTCTCTCATGGGTTCACAGGAGCCTCATGACATTTTTCTAAGAAGAAAACAGAACCGAATGATCTTTCAAGAAAAGAACCCGATAAAGCTCACAATTAATTCAACCTTATGATTGCTGAACACATCCCTGAAAGCCAATTTAAAATCTTCAACAAAAGATCAAAAACTACTACAAAAGGATTTTTAAACAGGAACGTTCTCTTCAGGAGTCAAACTACTTTGCAAGTTGACAACTTTCTGTGTTCATATCCAGTAGCTTCCCTTGGAAGCAACTTTTCACATTGAGATCTGATGGAATCACTCAACATTACAAAACAGGAGAGCACTATTAATTACACTTATTATTTTGAGGGTTACAAAAATACAGTCACAGATAAAGATCGCAAGATGTACACAGACTAAAAAAATGACAAGTCCCTGACTTACAGAGATTACAGCTGATATATAAGAGATCAAGTGGACAAAAATACACAGGAAAGCAGTGGAATAATAAGGAAAAAAAAAATCCATTAATTAGCATCCTGTTTCATGGGATCATATATCAAGAAATAGCAGGTCAACCAAGTATTTGTAGACGTTCTCTCCTAAACCAAAGCATGGTTACTTTTGTGCAGGGACATTTGAAATAGGATGCATGCGCTGTCAGCACCTGCCAAATGGAGCCTCATCATCTGAACACAGCATGAGATGGAGAAGGAAGTAAAATTCAAAATTTAATCAACGTTATCTACGAAACAGAAAGCATTGGTAAGTAAATCCGTCAGATGGGTGGCTGAACCACATGAGTATAAACATACAGTCAGACAGTGAGGGATATCAGCAGAAGAAAATTCTTGGCATTTTAACACTGCTGCGATACTGCACGCACTAAGTGTATTAACTTAGCTAAACTTAGAATTGCAAACACATAGCAAACCTGAAGCTTGAGTTCTCCTTCAAATCAGACAAGAAGTGGTGTTTAGACTTTTCATTAGACTGCTACACAGAAGTTAATTTCATACAAAATTTATATCGTATCCATATATCCATTTCTCTTGCATGTTTGTACCCACCGTAGAGCTCTTTGTGAGTGACAGAGCTTCCCAAGCACACAGGTGCTTTGCAGCTAACTCACAAAATACATTCCTAAGTTTGTGCAGAGTGTGTGGTTTAATCATGGTGTTATGTCTTCGGCATTAGATAACAGCTTTCTGGAGCAAAACATACACTTGTGACTGGTCATGACATCTATCATTTTATACCACTAAGCCCTGGTCCGTGGGTAAGTCAAAGGCAAAAAGTCATGAGGAAAGTAAGAAAAGAAAGAAAGTAAGAAAGTAAGAAAATTTTCATACTGATCAGTTAAAAATACAAAGATAAAAATATAAAGGAAGAGTCACTTTTTTTTGACAGATAAAAAAATTTGAAAACAATTGCTGCTAACTTTACTTTTGTCTCTAGCACCTCTTCTTTTAGTTCAGCATTAGACATGCAAAGTGATTTTTTTTAAAAGGGTGCTGGCACTTGAGAAAAATGAAATGATCTGATGCTACTTCCATGACTCCTGTGGTGTCTGGAACTTATGGGATTAGCTACCCAGACATGACAGTGAAAATATGGGTCCTGTAAAAGAGAATACACCTTTATTCAGGTCCAATGGCATGATGGATTCGCTGCTTGGAAGGAAGGATTTGTTCAGTGACACTATTGCAGTCTGATTATGTGACACCGCATGGTACCAGGAATAAACAGAAATCAAAGACAGAGCCATGAATGGAAGAACAGTGAAGCTAAAAGCTTTAGCAGAGACTTTCTGAAGAAAGGGGGAGAAAGGATGTGGAAGAGACCTAAACAGCATGTATCTCCAAGTAACACGTGTCAGAAAAATGGAAGGATTGTCAAAGGAGAGGTTTAATTCTTACAGTCTCTGGCTGTGAAGTAGCCGACGTGTTTCAGAAGTTTTCGGTTAATTTGAGCAGACAAAACTACAGTGTGAAGGAACTCTGCAAAAGTGACACTCCCGGCTGGCTGGCCCCAGGCTGGACACCCCAGGGGTGAACAAGCAATTTTGCTCTTTCCCAGGACCCCTGTCCTACAGAAATATCTAAATGATTAAGTTGTTCCCATTCAATTTTAGGCAACTTTTTTAAAAGAGAAGTAAATAGTGCCTCTTTCTTCTCTTCCCTCTCATGTGTGCCTAGAGCATCTATGCCTTGCTGGGACACTCACTTGGGCAGTGAGAGCTGGTTCAAATCCTTTACGGTGGAGAAGGGAATGGAATTGCATCCCACGTGGAATACTTTACCCACTCTGAATTACACAATAAAGATTATACATAAAGAAGACACTATCACTTTCTCTGGTTATGTCTTATAGGAAATGACTGCTGCTCCACTTCTGAAGAAAATTTCTGGGATACACAACCTACCCCAGCCTGTCTGGAAGGAAGCACCTTCCAGGAGACACAAGTTGGATGACTATGAGTCCAGGCAAGGATGAGGATGTGAGATGGAAGCTTATTCCCAGTTGTTCCTCATAGTGATTTGAGACAACCTTTCCATCCAAGCACCAACCGTGAATCCCTTTCAAGGCATCCACCCTTTGGGGGGCCAGAGGTCAGGCACTGTAAGGTCCTCTGCTGTGCATTCCTGTATGGCAGTAGGAACCTTAAAGCTAGACTATATACAAAGACACCCAGCTCTCCGGCACCCAAATCTGTTGGTGGGCCTAGTCTCATGGCACTGTGTCGTGTCTCCTGAAGAACTCCTCAGGTTGGCATTGACACACGATGAGTAGAGCGTACAGAAACCTACTTTACTGCTGCCAGTGCCTCATGGGGATTGAAAGGATTTCTGTCACCACTGGGGCCAGGCAGTTTAACGTTCTTTGTGAAAGCTGTGGTTTCTTTCTTAAAAAAATATTAGGATACTGGCATTAAATGCTCCCTGATCTGCATATAAATAAAATATATTGTGCAGTAATTTTTGCTTTGTTTTCTTATGTATTATTTCTATTGTTGCTATAGTCTTTGAGATTTGCCATCTGTGCCTTGAGCATTGAAGAACTCGCTGGGATTCCACTTATCTTAATCTTTTTCTGACATTTTTCATATACAAAGTTCCCTGCATAGTGACAGGTTCAGTATTGTTAAAAAACAGCAGGAGAAAAACCCAATTAAACTTGCATCGTTCCACAGAGCAAGGCACATACGCAATATGCCTGCCAGATGACTTGCTCTGTCCTTGCCTATACAGGACATATCTACAAGAAGACTTTTCCCCTGTGGGCACAGCATGTCCCATTTCCTAAAATTCTGCTACCTTTCTGCAGAAGAGAAATATAAATAAAACATACTCATAATGGCTCTCTTCACCTCAAATATATATACTGAATTTACATGAAGGGCTAATATTTCAGAAGATTCTCCGGATCTCTGAAAGCCACCTGTGCTTTCGGTTGCAGCTTCCTTGTACACACAAAAAGAGTTACTGCCTACCATGTTGTTCAGGCTCTTTTGGTGTGTAACTTCTCCATACATACATAATCATTTAATTTTCTCATATGCACGATTACAGGAGGAAGACTGGACAGACATGAATGTTCACAGAACTGGACTTGTCATTTGAGGTCCCATCTGTGCTTCAAAATCAATCATATCAAGGAACTCCCAGTGTGATTCACAGTGAACCCAAACTCTGATTTATAGCAGACCTAGAGTGCAATTTGTCTCCCACCGCTTCAGCTGTCCAGAAGCTCAACACTAAGCAAGTCTTCTCCATTCCCTCTATACTCAAGGGAGTATTTTTTGATATAGGTATCTTTCTGCTCACTACTTCATCAGTGTCTCCTGTTTCAGAAGGGGCTGTGTCACTTTCTGGCTGTCCCTCCCTGTCCACTCATTAAGAGCCTAGATCACTTTCTTACTAAACATCTAACTTCAAAGCAATTAATGTTATGACAGATGAATCTTACCCCCAATTAAATCATCATTCTTCAATTCAGGTACTGTTTTTATGTCAGCAATGATACTATGACATAAATCCCAGGGAGCCTGGGTTAAGTAACACTCCTCCCAAAGCCAAGAGTCCAAGAGTCGTAGGTGTTAATCTCTGCTCCAACACTATTTATGCACTTAGAACTAGACAGCAATTAGATAAAACACATGAATAGTGATAGGAGTGACACCTTTCTTCCAAATTGTGGCTCTTACAACTACCCAACAGTGTCAGGTCCCTTTTTCCCTGTGTCCCTGGAAGCTTTCACTCCTGGCTACCCAGTGGTCCAGCTGCAATGGGATGACTGCAGACAGCATTTGCTTAGAGTGGTTACTGGCCCAGCAGAAAGGCACTTTCCCTTTTGCCTGGCTGAGAGCTGAATTATTACAAAAAGGGAAAGCATCTGTATCGCTCCCTGATAAGAACATTAGTTTCCTACTGGAAGGCTCATCACCTGAGTCCATGAAGTAGTTTCAGGCTGCAAATCCCCCTCTCACCTAAGCATCAAGAGGATGGGGAGGCAGTGATGCAGTTCTGCTTCTGCAGGCTGTGTCAACGTATCCCCATGGGCTGTCTATTGCTAACACCAGTCCTAGATGCCTAAGGGTCCCTAATAAATTCAGCAGGAAATGAAGTATTTAACGTGAGCTTACAAATTATGTTTCCAGAAGAGGTACTTAAAATTGAGTCCAGTGTAAAACATGGTAGAGAATTTGGGTGCCTGGCCTGTTGCTGAACTGCTGAAGATGCTTCCCTGGGAGTCTGGAAACACCTTGTGTGGAGATCACAGATAGGTACTGATGATCCCTCCTTACAGACAGTAAGTGCAAAATCCATGAAAGAAACCACAGCAACCATATTTTCACTGGACTGACTTTAGTAGTGAGACAGAACATTTTTTTAGATGCATTATCATGTAAGCAACCTACTGATCTTTGGATTTTTATGTAAGAGTTTCTTTTAGCCATGCTAAAGAAAAAGTATAAGCACACAACCTGAGATGGATTTGCTCACTGCCCTGCAATAGACTCATACCATCTAAGTGAATTTTGTTGCTTTTTAACTTAGCATCACTATTAGGAAAGGAATGCAGAGGGTCTGTTGGCTGGAGGTCTACTGGCAGAGAGAGGGAAAATAATTTTGATCAGTCTTCCAGACAGCCTACAGGCAACAATTCATGAGAGAGACCTGCAAAACAGTGGTAATAAACCCTTTCAGCAACCAAGTGTTAGACAGCTCGTTGCAGTACAATCTAAAGGAGACTGGGGCTGGAGGAGATTAAGACATAAAATAACATTTAACATGGGTAACGCTTTTGAGGATCCTGCTGCACCAGACACAAGGGTTTCCTCCATCCTGCCTAGTGGGTATGTCTACAGCACAATTCAGCACAGCGGTACCCAAATCATCAACCTAGCCTGTTCACTGGGAACAGCAAGATCATATTATCATTACCATAGCCTAGATATTCTGCTCCTCAGCAAGAATGGCTCCTGCATTGTCCCAGCTATCCTGCTTGGGAAGCCACAACCCTTCACCCAGGCTATCTGGCACAACGTTGCTTTGTGTCCTACACACGGACCCCAAGTGTTGCGGGAAGCACAGACAGCCATAAGGGAAGGGGAAATGACACCATCCCAGAACAAGCTGTCAACCCACCACAAACTCTCTTACCTGGCAGCAGAGAACGAGAGGTCCTAAAAAAGCTGTACGTGCAGGGGGAAATCTTCCTGGAGGTATCTCCTGGACAGGCAAGGGCAGAACCAGCCAGCATCGCTTGCTGTAAATGACAGAGTCCCTTACCAAGTTCTCCTTACTTGAACTTTCTCTCGCTCCTGGAAACTTGATGTAACACCGCTTTTATCAACCAGGACACAGCTCAAGAGTGGTCAATAAAATAGACCAAACACATAAATCTTTATTCAAACATCTGAATTTGACAATCTGCAGATAAATAGCATAAAGTAGCTGAAATCAGGCACCAACGTTTGTATCTAGAAATCCCCACAGGGCAGCATTCCTCAACCTGCAGCCTGTAGAAGGCAAAACATACATCACCAGTGAAAAAGGGACCGTTTTCATATTATGCATTCAAAAGACAAGAACGGCATTTTGAAGGCCTGAATGTGCTCCTCGCACAAGGGAACACAGCTCCTTTCACCTTCAGAAAGTGAAGCATTCATTTATGCTGGAACCTTTTGTCTCTGAAGCCACTGCTGGAGTTACATAAAGCATTAGACTAAGGACACAAAAGCACATGAACCCCCGTTCAATCTCTGGGTGACTATGTTTGCTCACGCAAATTGCATCCAGCAAATTCACTCCCAGATTTTGTAAACAAGAAAAATGGTGTTTGTTGTGGGAGCTTATAATTTTTAATATTTATATCCCTTGTTTCGCAACTTTAACTCCCAGTTATTAAACCTTATGAACCAGAGTTGTTTGTATCAGTCTGATATCCAAAACTGAGGCAGCAGAGCTGGTCTTATATCCACCTCTCCAGAACACTGCACCTGCATTAAAATAATTACTCAGCTTAAGACAGGGCCTAAAATTCTGAACAGATCAAAATTATACATATAATAGATTATTTTTTTTACTTATATATTCATCTTTAATAACTTAGTTCATCTACTAAGACTAATGATCAGCACACTTTATTTAACATGTTTGCTGAGTTACAGGAGTTTACAAAACCCTCTGGGATCAGTTCTACTTTGTGTATTCATATTATTAATAAACCATTCAACTGCATTTTCCTTTGCGCAGGGGATATGTGCCAGGTCTATGTTTGAATCACATGTTTGTGATTGTGCTCCAAATCCATGACGACACAAAGACAAGCAACCACAGTCGTTCTCCTGCAAACTCTTTGAGTCCTTTCACTGGGCACGACATGAACTTTACCGAAGGCAAAGTGTGTCAAATCAACCCGGGAATGGATATAACTCTTTTACATAGAAGTATTTCTAGCTTCCTGTTGAAACCTAAGGAGGAAAATGTGTATGTAATTTGCAGAGTTGAAGTTCTGAAACATATTCTTCTTTCCCCTGTATTTCTCAGTCTCAGAAACTGCACGGATTACAGGGAAGAGCCGGCTCACCAAGGAGAATCGTTAGCCCTTTCTTGAGCGCTAGCCTCAAAACCAACTTAAGAGAGAGGGGAAAAGATTATTTCTTTTTGAAAACACATAAAACAGGATTTTAATTTTTCTCTGGCATTCTTGCTTTTGGCTGATTCGTTGTTGTACACAGATATGTCTATAAGCAATGAAGAACAATGTCAAGTTTATTCAGAACTGAGTTTATTAGTCCAGCTAATCCTAAAGCTTCAGAGGAATTAGTCCAGGGATTCAGAAAGGATAATGAAAGACTGTTTGATGAGTACCAGTCAAAATATTTCTGAAGACCAGAAATCTAGGCATTTTTTAAGACAACGAAACAGAGAGAGAAAAATTTACTTTCATAAATTTTAACATTAAGGCATTCCCACAAGTGCTTAAAATGCTGGTTAACCCAACAGAGAATTTCCCTGAAAATAAACTAACTTGTTTTTATGTTCAGCAAATGTTTTTACTAATAAGCACTTACATTTATTATTAATAATATTTTAAAATATTTTACAACACAGTGGACTATTTTATTATTCTATATATTGCTTTCACATTTTGCTGACAGCTCATATTGACTTCAGTAAGAAGTATGTCTGTAAAACCATACCAAATGGCTTACAGTATTTTTTTTAAATACTCATACATGCAGAATCAAACATTAATATGTAACTGAAATCAAAGTAGTATTTCTCTTTGCCATAGAATTGACTTTTTTTTAATAGATAGCATAGGTAGGATTCAACTCTGCTTGCTACAACAACAGTGATTTTAATTAATGTATTTGATTCTAGAGAAAAATCTGGCTCTACATATAGTTAAACTGTCAACTTCAACCTACATTATGTCCCACCATAATGTTCACAGTATTTCATGAGCAGATCTATTTTATTTGCAGTTATTTCTTCTCTTTTCTTGCCTTGCTGTAACAAACACTTTGTTCCCTCTCAGTGGAAAAAAAAATTGAAAAAAAGTAGAGAAGCCAAAGTCTGTTTCTCAAGTGATGATCATCTCTAAAACAGCTCGTGTATATCTAATCAGAGATGCATCCACTCAGACTACTAATTTCCTGAGAATTTTTGTTTGCAATGAACCAAAATGTAGCACTTGAATGAAGAGATACGGTCCACTAAAAATAATAGTATTTCTATTCTAATCAAATAAATTCATATCAAAACTGAGTACAAAACCATAAATTTATTCGACATCCAAGTTTAAATTTTCAAAAGCATCTTAATATCAACTACCTTATTAGCCCAAATATATTTTCAAATTAAATTTAGAAGCTTAAATGTCATTGACTATCAATGAGATTGAGGGTCCAGAATGAAGATTTTGGCTCTTAAAAAAGCAGTATTATGGAACACCCCACTATGTAACCACACACATTTTTAGAAACCAAATACCTTTAAGAATGCAGCTACTAGTGAAAAAAATCTCCTTTGAAAATGTGAGAAAAATGCACCCAGATCCACTCAGTAACTGAGCTGTCTGAAAAAATTAGGTGCCAGTTTTTCTTCTCTGTGCCAATAGAGGATATATTTTGTTTTTAAGTGCTTTCATTCTGCATGAAGGACACAACTATACTCCTTTCTGTATAAGAATATGAAGAAATAAATGAAGCTATTTCTGCACCTGTTCTCCTGAATAAATGTTGAGCCAGATTTCTGAAGATATGCACTAAATCTGAGTCAACTTTGTCAGTCTTTGATTTCAACAAGACTGTATTACCTGGACACCGGCTTTAATCCAGTCTGAAAAGCAGCAGCGGGGACATAGGAAAAATATATTTGAATTCATGCTAACTTATCGTTAGAAGGGGTAGAAGGAATAGTAGGAGATATTTAAACTCTTCAGGAGGAGAACCGGTGCAACAACTTTGACCTGTTTTCTCACTGCAGATATGTCACTAAGCAGTTTATCCAACTGGAATTATTCTTGAATCAGAAAATCCCGATTTTTCAGAGAAAGGAGAACTTATTTCAGGTAAAATTATTAGATATCCGTTTTCTATCATCTCATACTTTCCAGAGGAAAGCATAGCATAGACCTATCAGAGGATCAGAAGGGTGCCTTTTCAAGCCAGCAGACCTACCTGCAATACTGTCTTAATGGCTAGGAGGAGGAAAGGGGAGAGAGCAGCAGCAACAGCTACTTCTACAGATTCCCTTGACAGGGATTTTCTAACTTTATCATCTAAAAGTCAGCTGCCTAAATGTCAGCTAGTCCCCTGGGCTCCTTTACAGTCAAAGGAGAGAAAGAGGCACCTCCAGAAGGCAATTCATCTCATCCTAAAGCAGATATCTAAGACAGGTTCAATGAATCACTATCTCATTTCTTTCTTATCCTATGGCTATGAAGGGAATGTGACAAGTAACTTTTAGATGCCTGAGTTTGGTAAGATGAATCCTGCCCTGGCATCATTTTTCACTCCACTCTGAAACTTCACTTTTGGATTTTCTTCGCCTTTGTGGTCTTTGGGTCTTGGTTCCCCTTCTTGCCGCTGCTGCCAAGCTTCAGGATGCCTGACCTGACCTCAATCACTGACCTGAGCCAAAGCCCACTGCAAGATCCTCTTCACTGTGAACGATCTTTGGATCAAACCTTGAGGGAAAAGCAATACAAGGGCAAAGGCTCTCATCAAGATTATTACAGAACAGCAACTGGGTTTACTCCAGTCTCTGCAAGAGAAGTTCTCCCTTGAATCATTAAGACAGGGCCAATATATTGATTAGCCCACTTTGGTCCAGAAAGTTAGCAGTTTTTTGACCTCAAATCTTGCACTGTCATACGTAACTTGATAAATTGCATAAAAATTGCTCCACATATTTGTCGTTCACTTGTGTCCAGTTAGAAAGGCCAATGAGAGGTATAAGACTGTCTCGGAAATCTGTATTAAAAGTCTTTCTGCAACAGGCTGATGAAAAATGGACTTTCAGCCTGAATTCTTGAATTCCCTCTATTGTTAAGTTAATCAGAATTTTATTAGATTTGGCCAACATGTAAAAATATTGTTGTTTAAATGGGTCCATGCTTGTCATTGAGGCAAAATCACGTGATTAACTAAGTGATTTTTTTTCTCCTGACGCAGATCAGTTGAGCACATGAACAGTCAATTATTTCTAGTATCATACAGCAGTACCATAAGAAAGCAAATATAGCAGAGGTTGCATTCAGTGGCAATGTATGAACATCTTCTCACATTTTCCACCCTGAGGTTAATAGTAAAGATTTCTTACCGAAATAAAAAATATGTGCTGTGCATCAAAATAGCTTGTATTATTCAGAATTCTGGGAAGGGCAGCCAGAAGGTAAAACAATCTGGAAAACATGTTATCAACAAACAGAAGCTGTTAATCATGCTACTGCACTGTACATTACAAAAATGGCAAAAAAAAATGGACCCTGACTTGAGACCATCAATTCTCTCTGCACATATGAGGAAAAAAAAAGCTGTTATACAGATAATTTACGTGTTTCCTTATATTAACAGAATTCTCATTGAAAGGCAGCCTTTATCAGAACAGAAACTTGAAATCTGGAAACTTATTTGCAAGTTATGGTCAGAAATGGCCCACCTGAAGTGAATGGCTAAAGTTGTGTAAACAATTAAATCCTCAAAAACTATGGAAGCCTACCTGAGAGCTTCCAGCTTTGCAGATTCAAAAGGCTAAGAATAGGAATAAAAACCACTATTGTACTTGAATTTGCAAAAACTTACCATATAAATAAGTTTGTGTACAAAACCCATCCACAGTTTGAAATAATTTCTAAGCAGACCAATGGAAAACAATTCACACTTAGTTCAGGTATATCTACCAATGCATACTACTATCCATCTATCTGTATAAATCTGTGTGAGTTAAACACAGCAATGTGAACTTCATTAAATCAAACTTTGATGTTCTTTACATAATTCAATCAAAACCCAGGGATCTTTATCACTTTCTCATCAGAATTAACAGGATACAGCCACAGTAAAATGTACCATTATTGGAATTTCATTATTATGCAGTGTCATATGTTTACTATTATAATGTAAAATAACTTTCAAATCTCTTGGTCCTACGTGGATAATAACACCAAATAAAAAATATTAGCAAAATGAATGGAAAGCAGTAAGCTGTTTCTAAAGCTACTCTGTTGTTCTCATAAAAACAGAGTAAATGGATTATTTAAATCTCAAATTGCATTCCATTTTTCCTACTAGTACTCTTGTAATGAACATTGAAGTTTTAAACCTAGTCAAATAACTGTGAAGCACTTCTTATGATGTATTTATTACCTTTGGTCTCCTACATATAGATGTATAACTATTATACTACTCAGGTGCATTTTTAGTATGAAGGTTAATTATGCTACTGCAATGTTGTGTCACTATGTGCCATGAAGTTGAGTTTAAAAAGTCTTGCACAGCTTTTGGCAATAGAATAGTCTATGTCCTTTACAGCAGGTACTGACACAGAATCACAGAATCATAGAATGGTTTGGGTTGGAAGGGACCTTAAAGATCATCTAGTCCCACCCCCCCAGACTAGTGGAAGGTGTCCCTGCTGATGGCAGGGGGGTTGGAACTAGATAATCTTTAAGGTCCCTTCCAACCTAAACCATTCTATGATTCCCAAGCAACCAGCAGAGTTCTTGAGACTTCCACTGCAGGAGGTCATATCCAGACCCTGTCCTCCATTAATCTATCATAAAAGAAGTTATTAACCCATTTATGAATCCATTTATCCTAGTGTAGGTGCAGAAAACAGGTGTGATGGATTCTGTATGTTTTGTTCAATATTGCTTCTTAATTCATGTTAATACAGCACGCTTCTACAAAATGACTGGGTCAGGTGAACTTGTTTGGAGAGGAAGACTGCTCCAGCATTGCTACGCCACTGAAGGAAAGGAGACACTGAAGGGTGAAAGAACATGAAAAAAAGAAATAAGAAAGCATAAAGAAAAAGGAGCAAGGAGAAGAAGGAGAGCAAGACCAAGACCAAGACTAAGAAGGAACAACAACAACAACAAGAGCATGAATGTACAGCAAGAGGAGCCTATGGCACAGTAGAAAGACTGAGGATAAGTCTATGTTAGGGTGTCAGTTCAGGCCAGGAGTGTGCTTTCAGGAAACTCTTCCAATTGTTGCCACTTGGTGTGCTTTGGTTCACATCGTGGAGTGGTCTCTGAGCATAGTAACTGGGTTCCTTTTGGATGAAAATAAATTGGAAGACACTCTCCAGGACTGTATCCCAAATCTCAGAGGAGTATTCAACGTACAGGACAACAACAGACTTGAAGTATATACGTATAGTGTGGGCACTGGGTCCTCAGCAGCAACTGCTCTGCTCCACAAATACAGCTAGTGGCTCCCACCACTTGCCTATGAAGACATAGCCTGAAAAACTCCCGAGTGGAGCAGAGGCTGGCAGAGCCAACCCTCAAACATGGTGGGTGACCAGAAAGGCTTGTACCGACTGTGCTACAACCCGCAATGCCTCTGAGTTCACTGAAACTATGCTTGGAAGCCAGGACCTGCCATCAACACTGCACTGGGCAGTGGAAGATTTTTTTCTTAAGGTATTTTTTCTATTCTATTTCACCCAGTCAATTTCTTTTATTAAAAAAAAAAAATCAATTCATCTAGTTTTATTCTTAAAAAAACTGTCTTTTTTTAGTTTAAAAGCCCTTTTCTCCTTTGGGGAAGCTCACTAGACAGAAAAATCCTCAACAGATCCATTCCAGAGCTCTGGCCTGTTTCAGATCTCATTAAAAAAAATTATAAAGGCACTTTTAAATAATGGTTCGTACAGTCCGATACTGCTAATATTTCTGACTGCAATCCTAAGCACCTAGGAGTTGAAGCCCTGCCTTTTATCAGTGAAATGAGAGTATAATCCATACTTCCACTTTGTCTGTGGATTGTTGCTGGTCTTCCCTCAGGACACTGGGATGACGCATACTACAGCCATACGCGTGATTGGCATTACCGCCATAGAGCCCATAAATGCTGCATCGTGGTCTACAATGCAGAGAAGCTGTCTATGCCACCTGTGATCAAACACTGTACTGAAAAGACATACAATAAAATGCCCACTTGACCTTCCCAGAAGCATCAATATTAAAAAAAAAGCTGAAGCGATACCAATTGACTTTTGCTTTTCATTTCCAGAAATGTTGAAATCTTGATTGGAAGGAATCAGGTACATGCGAACTACAGTGAAACGAGATCTTATGCTTCAAAGATGGAAACATTCATATCTGATTGTAATCCATCTCCCGGCTTACAGACCAAGGCCTTCAGGGAGCAGGACAAATCCACATCATCTTTCTAAATGCCAATTTTGTGTTTTGACCTCTGGCTTAGATATCTGATTAAAATCACACATAACCACACAGCTCCCTAGCGATTTTGTTAATGCAGATGCTGAAAAGAACGATTTTTTTGAGTGAAAGTCATCATGAACTTAGGCAAACATAAAATTTTCTTCCACGTTTACCTATAAAAGAGCTTAGGCAATACATTGCTAGCCACTTTAGAAAACATTTATTGCTCATTGTTGCTTTATGTTAATTTTACTTTGTGTGATCACATAAAGCCCTTTTTGGTAAGTGATATGTGCATTTATAAGGCACTTTCAGATCTAAGGATGAAAAGCACTAGCTAAAAATGTTATCCTCATTTCCACTGGAAAGGATTCAGAAAACGTGAATCTTTTTGTTTGAGAGGAATATAAAGTACGCACCGGGGCTGTAGAACGTAGCTTTAAATACTAATGTAAAGTCGTTATGGAAAATTTCAACACAGATCTAATGAAATCATTGACACCGAGAAATGACACACCTATATTTTGCAAGTAACACAAACATTCTCTCTTTTTTAGCGATGCTTAAATTGGAGAAATCTTACTGGAATCCTTCTCCAGAAATATAGCCCTCTCTTTTTCTCCAGCTTTTTTTTTTCATACAGTTATCACAAACAGCAATTATATTCCTATTCAAAACTCATTTCTCTGGCCAAGAAAAGGCAGTCGCGTGCCTCCAGGTCATAACCCTGGACTGAAAGGTTATGAGAAGACCCCAGAGCCTTGGTGCCACTAGAGCACCTAACAAAACTCTGCCCAGGGCTCACCAGCTCTACCCTCCTCGGGCCAAGCGCAGCCCCTGGGCTTTGGCTAGATCTGCCAAAACACATCTAGGCCCACAATAACCTGTCCTCCACACCGGAGTTTAGCAGTGGATGATCTTTGTAGCCTCTTTTTCACGTTGCCTGTGCTTCACTAGGAAGGCTGTAAAGCTGCCTGCGCATTACCGATGCGGTTGTTTGGACCTGCTTTGCTCCTATCAGCACACGATGCCATATTTAATATGACTCCAAATTTGGAGTCATTTTCATACAGCACAGATGAAAAAAGATGAGCAGTGAATTTCAAGCGCTTTCACACAGATGGCATTGCGGTGCGAAATACTATTCCATTTTCCCACACTCAGATAAGAAAGTATAAATGTCAAATAAACCGGAGATTTTCCTCCGAGGAAAAGAAGAATGCAAAAAAGTTAGAAACCAGTGCCTAGATGGAGCTCAGCAACCCCATTTTGTCCCTTGTTATACAATCATGTTTATTGCAAGCCAGTGGGTTGCTTCACTGGAATGTGTCACTCCAAACCACTATATTTTGCAATCTCGTACTGCCATCTTATGCCAATTTTTGTCACTGCACAACCCGTGACATTCTAATTGTCAAAGAAACGCTTTCTCACGTATAGCATTTCCTTTCATAAGTGTTTGCCATCCTATCAGCTCATTATCATCTGGCCCTCATTTCTGCACCCCCAATTCTGCAAGAAAATATTGAACACTGAATTCTCTTTGAAGCTGATGAGTACCGAGAACCCCCGGCAGCTTTGAGGATCGTGTTAGAAAGGCTAATAACAAGCTCTCCTCTTCAAAACCGTTTCTTCAGTTGCTCATTGCTTTTCAAACACGTGGCTTGATTCTTATTTGCACTGATTGACTTCACATTTCCCATTCCACCACTGCAAAGGGACTACAAAGCAAATGAAGATAGACCTGTAGTTTTCCTTCTATAAAAAAGATGCCTATAAATGGTGAAAACAGATTCACAGTATACATTATTCACGCAAAAATAATTTGCAAAAATTGCTGATTTAAACAGCATTAAATGAGGGAACACCAAAATGAGTGAAGCACAAGAAAAAATAGGGCTCTATAATGAGCTTTACTTTTAAAACAGCTTTTTTTCTCTCAAAAACTACTCTAAAGGACATTTTGGACTTTTATGGGTGTCTTCTTTCTTGAATTCCACATCAAATTTCCAGTTTATGGGTAAAGGAACACTGCTGGGTACCTTACAAACAAAGCATGAAAATTCAACCTAAACTCTAAGACTTAAAGTGGGTTTTCTCCTTTTCTGGTCCTATCAACTCTAACAAATTTTCCACTAGCCAAGATATTTCCCCAGCACCGTCTGTAAAAATCACTCCATTTTAGTTCTACTCTGGACAATGAAGATTAGAGTTTAGTAAAGAAAGTATCTTGTGGCTGATGTATTAGAGCAAATAGATTCATTTCTCTCCCGTTCCCTTCTCCCACTCAGTTGTGGTTTTGTTTTTCTTGCTGCTGCGCTGATGAGAATTAAAATAGAGCTCAGCTTCTCAATACAGCCAATGTAAACAAACCTTCCAATTCACAGCAAATTCGGCAATCACATTTTATGCCACATAAACTCCATTTTCGTAAAAGGCATTGATTTTAACCATTCCCAGCTATTGTAATCCCAAAGCACAATGTTGCAAGACAACTAACATTTGTATTGATTTTTCGATACGTGCTAAAATAACTCCTTTTAAACACACTTCAGTGATCACTCTCAACAACAACGCAATCAAAAGAGAGCTGCAAAGTATTTCATTGTTTGGCTTTCCCTAATGCTGGAGCAATTCCTGAATCTCACTTAATAATACATTCACAGGAGAATCAACTAATGCAGTAGGACCCTACCATCTAAAAGCAAAATTATCTTCTTCTGTGCTCAGTTTCCTGAGAGACTAATATTACTCCAAAAAAAGGACAAATTGATGTGATGTTCTCCACTCTTAAACATCATTAGGCACTTGTCACAACCCTCTGCTCTGTGGCATACTCTAGCGTGGGGAAATCTAAAGTTATCAGTCACTGCTTTCCACTTACTCGCAAGGAGAAAGAGTGCAGAATCTAACCTTGAAAACTCTCAAAACATGCCAGATTGGTATAAACAGAACCATATGGTAAATCTTGCAATTATCTATTTTCCTTAGTATTTGTAAAACTCCCTGTGGTCTGTATTTTTAAACATTAGAGATCTAATTCACCACTTCAGGTGCAAAATAGGGCCCCTACTGTAAAAAAGGGATATTAGAGTCATACTCAAGGTCATTAAGAATATTGGTGCTTCCTTCCCCTCTCCCCACCCCCAATCCCAACCTAGTTATTTAAAGATCTTATTAACACAAAAAGAGGAAGAGTAAATACAGGGAAAAGTGGCATGGATTATCAAGGCCAACCTATTCCTCACAGATAACACTGGTCTCCTGAAAACTGCAGGGAAGTACAGTTCAGCTAGCATTAAAATAGAAAAAAAGTACTTAATTTTTTTAAAAAGAATGTAATATCATAGAACCATGGAATCATAGCATGGTTTGGGTTGGAAGGGACCTTTAAAGGTCATCTAGTCCAACCCCCCCCCAATGAGCAGGGACATCTTCAACTAGATGAGGTTGCTCAGAGCCCCATCCAACCTGACCTGGAATGTTTCCAGGGATGGGGCATCTACCACCTCTCTGGGCAACCTGTGCCAGTGTTTCACCACCCTCATTGTAAAAAATTTCTTCCTTATATCAAGTCTGGATCTACCCTCCTTCAGTTTAAAACTGTAATCCCTTGCCCTACAGGCTCCGCTAAAAAGTTTCTTCCCATCTTTCTTACAAGCCCCATTTAAGTACTGAAAGGCCACAATAAGGTCCTCCCAGAGCTTCTCTTCTCCAGCCTGAACAACCCCAGCTCTGTCAGCCTGATATGATATATATGATATATTTATATGTGCTGAGGGGACAGAGATTATTCAGAGGGGAATTCAACTTCAAGTTAGGTCCATAGACATTATAGTACAGAGACCTACGATAAAATAACTTGCCAGCTTAACTTCAATAGCAAACAAACACACACTCTAAACCAAAGGTGATGCATTTGTAAGGCTGAAGAGTATTCTATACATCCCTAGGTATGTATAAAGTGCCCGTAGAAATTTTAAGTAAAAAAAAAATTCATAGTACAGAGGAAATTAAAGAAGTCTCTCTATTGCACTTTAAAAAAAAAATATTGTTTGGGGGAAAAAAAAAAAAAAAGAAAAGAAAAAACCACCCAAGTCTTTTTCTAAGTATCTTGTGAGGCTTTTGAACTGATCCTGATTATTTGCTATTTTACGTAAGTGTTTAAAAATGTTAGTCCCTGAGGGTTACTGTGGGGGAAAACAGTCTGCTCCACTTCACAGCTACTTCACAACTGCTTAAAACTTTCTTTACAAATCAGTCGCCTCTACTTCTGAATTAATTTTACACTTAACAGCAATATTGCAAATCTCCAGATTCCTAGTCCAAGCATGCTTACAAATGTTCTCTTGAGATACAGCAGCTTTCAGATAATAGACCTCTCTACCTTGCTAGAACTATCACTCTGATACCATCTGCTTTGACAGCTCTTCTTCTGTCATCCCTTTTTCTGGCATTTGCTATGCACTGTCCTACTGTCTCTGCAGGTCTTACCTGTTCCATTTTCTCTCTCTGGCGCTCAGCCATTTTTGATTAGGGAGCCGCCAGAGCTCTTCAAAAGCATTTTTATAGGCAATTTTTCCTGTGAACATTTTCTCTTGGCTGACCTTTGAACTCTGATTTGGCTTTTCGCCTGCTGTATCACTTATATTTCCACTAACCCAGTTGCTGTTGCAATTGCAGTGGCTACTCTAAAACCATCTATCTCAGACATTCCTGCAAAATTACTGAGATATCATTTCTTTAAATCTCACTTACTAAGTGATCTACTTCATGTGTTTAGTTACTCATTCCAAAGTCACGTTACACTACATCTATTTCAAACCCCAGAAAAATCTTCTCCGCTAACCAAAAGTAAGATGAGGAGACATAGTTCCCAACCCTTCCACCCGCTGGCAGTTGCACGGTTTGAGGACCTGTCAGTAGGCTGCCTGATCAAGGTGACAGGTAACTGCTGGAACGAGCATTTGTACTTGGGAGCAACCCCGCTGCGGTGCCAAGAGTCTGCTCTGAACTCGGGAACGTAAAGGCGCCTTAGACACCCTTTGACAACAGGAACATCACCACTTCATTTGTGTCATGTAGGGTGGAACTTGGGGCAGGTTCTCACGATGGGAGCCATGGTCCCTTTGCAGATAGCCTATGGGTTCAGGGAGAAAAGCTTTTGGCAGCAGGCACCTCACTTCCCCTTGCATTTAGAAACCATGCCAAACTGTCTTTTCTGCCAGAGAAATTGCCTCTAAAAACATATACAAAACAACATTCAGGAAGATGAATATTAGGCAGTGAACACTGGAATTATCACTCTACAGGGTTTCACTCCAAACTGCACCGTTGGGTATAGTCTGAGCACTATTCTAAGTCCTAATCCTTTAATACTAGGCTTAACTTTTCCCAGGGAACAGGGTTAGGGTTTCTAGGGAAACCTTTTCTGAGGAAGGACATCATGAAGAAGAGAGTGGTAACACAGTGAATTTAGTCCTCCAAGGAATTCCAGAAATGTGGGAGAAATCTGTAAAAGGTAGAGAGGAAGGTGAAAAACACATCAGTTGGATTGAGTAGAGAGAGCTGGGAAAAGGAGGGAAGCATAACCCACAGGATACAGCCAAAACCCAGGGTCTTCAAAGGCAAGAATTTGAACTCTCATCATGGAAAATCTGAGGGTAACAAATGAAAGCTTGCCAAAAATAGAGAGAAACAATCAATCTCTGCTGCCTTTTCCAAGTAACTTCTTATGTATGCAAAACAAGTCTTGGCACAAAAGTTAGGGAGACATTTCTATTACCTTTTAAGGTGGTCACTGTGTCACTATCTGCTTCTTTCTAACTTTCATTCCCCTGAGTACATGAAAGCACACACAGTCTCTTGCTGTCAGTTGCCCTGGTCTGAGCCTCCCACCTCTGCTTCCTCTTCTCACCCAAATTCTTGCACATCTTATTTCAGTTAATTTCTGAATTGTCGCACCCTCCCATAGCTATTCTTACATCTCTTACTTCCAGCATCTGCAGCTTAATCTTTGGATGTGTATATTTAAAACAAGCATCTGTTACATGCACCTTTACAGTTGTTTTGTATATTCATCATTTCAGGTTAACAGGCATAATTAACAATAATCTTAAAGTCATTAAGAAGATCCATATCAAAACCAAAGTTACACCTTGCTGCAAACGTTTAAAAGATGCGATGCCGTGTACTGAATTTTTTTTCTTTTAAAAAAGATGAAGATCATCCAACGACCAGCCTAGATGGTACAGTGATTGGTTCTTTACCTTTTCCCCCATGAATTGTATAATAACAAGATTTCATCTGAATTGATAGCTTATGGATGAAAGACTAAGGAAAGGAAATCTTCAGTCTGTGTATAGTCAAGCTATGGATTTCCTTGATGCAGGAGATTCAAATTATAGGGTCAAGTCTAATAATGACTGCCTGGGTAATTTTAAGAAAGCTAATATCTGTTGCACTGTATACCAAGTTAATCTTGTACTTCAAGATGTTAAACTATAACTCACCCTGCTGAAAAAGAAGCTGGTTGTTCTCCATGTCATAGTGTTGTGACACTGGGAAAGATTTAGTATAGTTAAACAAATAAATAACATGTAAGGGAAAGAGTATTTTTTAATTTAAAAAAAATATATTTTCTAATTCAAGCTTAGACAGACAATTTTTAAGTATTGATTTTTAAAAGTCGGCTATTTTCCATTGTGTAATTTCCGTTACATTAACAGAAATAAGAATGAGCAGACAAATTCCAGGAATAGGATGGACAAAAGCTGCTCTGGGGAAAAAACAGCCCTGGGCCCACACACTTAAGAGTTTAAGGCCATATCCATGAGCAAAGAATAGGGTCTAATAACTGAGCCCCAGAAAGAAATACACTTGGGAAAAAGATCTCCTTTCCTTTGCATTTTGAAGCCAAGACAAACGTCTCTGCAATCAGTTGTGAGAGGGGGAAGTCAAAGGGATGGTACCTGGGGAACCTCATCTGAAATGAAAGAACCGTGCCCATGGAAAGAGGGAGTCTACGGTCTCTTAAAGCAGTGTTTCTTTGCTCTTGCTAATTACAATAAAGTGCTGGGTCAGTGCCTTCCTTGAATCTCCTGACAAAAAGGCTATAAGCGAACAAGAGACAGTGAGGACAGCTAAGGCACCGGCAAGTGAAAAAAATCTCTAATATCAGAGGGTCTTTTTAGATGTGGGTAACCTAAAACCTGCCCAGGACTGCTTGGAAAATAATAATTTGTTAATGTCTAGCCTCTTCTAATCTGCATTTTCTGTTGACGTAGGTGGCATACAATTTCATCTTTTCTTTTTTTAGCAATCGGAATAATTAATCAATAACTATCCACCCAAGAACAACAAGAGCAGCCCTCCATAATATGAAATCTTCCCATCAAGACGACACAGCTTTCTAAAAGTTTGGTCAGCTCACTTCTAAACTTCTGAAAGTTGTGTGGCCTCTTACGGAGGTCAGGAGACAGGGATTTCTTTTGGTCTGAAAATCCAGCATTCCGTAATTCTCCCCAATTGCATGGTTGCCTCCACAAAGCTCCTTTAAACTGTTCCTGCTGAACATGTAATTGCTATAACTGCCAGGTTCCCGGTGGAGAAATTACAGAGGTATATTGCCTTGCTAAAAAGGAGTATTCGTGGGCAGTTAACATTAAGATGTTTAGCAGTGCTTATATATGAGAAGTATACGTTTGTTCATTCACTGTTATTGTGAACTTCTAAGAAAATATAAAAGTATAGACTGGAGAAAATAGATGTTATTTCCTTCATAACTCACAAAAGCTCAGATGACATTTTAAATAACAACAAACTGAAACGTACCATTAAAATCGTTAAGCAATGCAAGTTGAGTTGCTTATAGTATCTTAAGTTACACTTCAATTATCAGATTCTGCAGGATTGCTATCTTTAAGTTATGAATCTATTTATAATTTATTCTTAAAATATTGCTTCTTTTAACATACAAATTTCTGGCAGAGATTTATTGCTTACAGAGAATAATTCCAGGCCATTTCTCACAAATGCGTTACTGAAGACCACTTCAAGAAGTCATTTATCCTTCCTGTAATGCTCATACCCTTGAACAGAGACTGTGACTTTTTTCATTGTTAGGTGCTGCTGAGCACAGAACACGAGACATTTCAGTGACATCTACCACGCAGACCAGACGTAAATCTTATTTCTACTAGTCTTAACCTAACTTTCTCTCTGACAGCATTATTAATATCAGTATGTTCCATGTTCCAGGGCTTCGTTCAGTTGTGACCAAAGACAACCACAGTCTCTTAACTGATTTCAGTAGCAACTGTGTTAAGTTCTTTGCAGTTTTACAGAAATGGTCAATAATGATGTTCCCATGGTTTTTTGCGCTGTGGGCTTTTGAGCAGCAGACTAAAACTATCGGCTCGCTTCATCAACAGCTAGCTGCAGTCAGAGAACAATTTCATTGCTCACATTATATGTTAAAGTTGACTTCAAAAAACAGAGTAAAGAAATCTGCACTTTTATTAACAGGACCAATTTAAAACTAGAAAAAGTCAGATCACATCTGACCCCAGCCTGAGTCAGTGGTTTTGTACAGAGTTACCTCCAAAATCACTTTATCTTGTCAAATCACTATTTAGGAGGAAGCCTGGGAGGAAAAGAAATGACAGATGTCTTTTCTGAATCTGTGAGATGCTGAGCTGTTTAAAGGCAAGTAAAAATGCGATGAATCCATTCATGTTTTCCAGCAATACTGTCACTTCCCGTACTTGGGCTGCAAATTCTACTCATAAGTGTGTCTTCCAGCAAGCAACATCTAGAGCAGAGACCCAGTGACCAACCTCCTGAGCTACAGAAATTGTTAGTAGCCCTTGGAAATTCTGTAGGTAAGGTCAGAGTGAGAGGACTGGAGGCGTTTCTCTTTCTCTATAAACTTCTGTATGTTATTAAACGGAAAACCGTTGTTTTGCTTTAAAATTCTCAGCAGCCTCACCTCCTGTGAGCCCTAATATGTTCCCCTCAAGCCTCAGCAAGTCTCAGTTATTCTCATTAGTCCAGGAGGGGGGAAAAAAGCCTCCTGAGGGCACACATTTCCTTAAAATACAAGATTTCACAGAAATCATCCAAGTCCTACATTGGCTCCAGCTTATCCAGTAAATTTTGATATTGGAAATAAAACACCAGCAGGGGCAGTGCTACTAATTTTGTTCTCGCTTTCTTCCATGCATGTTTCTTCCTAAAAGATAAAAAATGCTCAAGTAAAAATTTGAAACTGTTTGGTGATCGTTATTAAGTTAAGAATTCAGTAATTTAGAACGCTGACAAATTAATTTTAGATTTTGAAGAATAATTTTCTATTTTCTTGGATATAGCCTTCTCAATTTTGAGTCTCCCATGGTCTTGAAAAGGTAACAAATCTGGCTTACAGTGGATATGTATTTACCCTACAGAGTGATTGTCAACGGCATGTAAGAAGTGAGTGACCGATCAACTTTGCATAAAAACATTGTAAGGAATAACCAAGTAATACATAGATATGACATAGGGCCGCCATTCATTAAATGTTTTGCAGTACAGTAAGTCAGCATCTGAGGCACATAACAGAAAGACATCAGTCAACATGGCAACTGCAAATTGTCCTTTCACAAAAAAGCATTCGGCAGCAGCTTTAACAGAGGTGTCCTTGTCACACACATTCCAAACCTCAAAAATCTTACTTTGCTAAATAAATCCAGCTCCATTGCTAAAAGTCAGAAGCAATGTAGCACTTCACTGCTGCCATACAGAAATAGATCCAAACATAAAACCATCTGTTCCCTAAGGAAAAAAACAAATCCCACACGCAATTTAGCACCTTCTCCATCTCTTCATAGTCTGTAGATAAGTTTTCAATTTTTTAATTCAACTATAGGGTAGCATAATGATATTCACAATTAAATTAGCTTTTCCAGCTCTGAATCAACAGTTTAATCCATCATTTTCAAAAATGCCTCCTACTCAAACTGTAAGTCAGAAAAAGCTTATTATCCATAGATTTGGCTTTATATTCAAATTCTGAGTGACAGACTCTCAATATACTTAAACTGGAGCTTCACAAAGTACCCTTAAAGAGTGCAAAGTAAAAATGTGGCTATAGTTATTAAATTATCCTTAGTGTATGGTGTCCTTATAGCGCATGCTGACTGCTCAATAATGCTGGACCTTGTATCACAGAAAAGTATTTTTCCATACATTAATCTAAGGTCATTTTATAAGTGGTTTTAGAAAAGGTCTTCTAGGATTCATCCAATTAAGCTCTTAATTATTATACCTTTTTGCAATATTTCTAAAAAACACATTGTTCCCAGAAAGTTGAAGATCATACACCATTGAATTATGAAGTGTGTAACATATGTGAGATTTCACTGCAAATCTGCACATATGCATGTAACTACTACAACAAATTTTGTCTGCTACAGGCCGTCTTCATAAAAAGGCAAATCATTTATAATCAACAGTTAAATCAGAATAGTCTTGAACAAACAAAATCAACCCGGAGAGTACTCAATTTGGCTTCATTACATTATCCAGCACTTCTTTAAAAGCTTTATTGATGATTTCTTGATAAGCAGCATTCAATACTCAGAGTGTGTCTACTGATACTGTTACATATTTGAGTAAATCCTCTACAAACATCTTAGCTAAACAAAAATAAAGTACTGCTGTGACAAACCACTTTCAAAAGCATTTTTAACTCCCTGTTTAATGAAAGAATATATTTCTGAGGAATATACATTCATAATTTCCTCTGTACTCATTTTCCTTTTATATTTTTTTTTAAAGTCAGCAGTGCCCAGAATTTATTCATGTAAGCTCTCAAATGGATTTATGTTAAGTGACTAGGCACCAATCTTTCTGGATTCTGTTACAAGCTTCTTCCTTGTCTTGTCATATAACTTTGATCAAAGTCTGTTACACTCAAAATTTTAGGTGTCTCTACTTTTGGTTATTCATGCTGAGAAACATGGAGTGTCATCTCCAGCGGTAATGAATACCTTAACAGTTTCGACCCATTTCATTTGAAGCTTTAAGTGTTCAGCAAATCTGGAGAGAAAATCAGATTCAAAGGCAGACGACTCAAAAAATCATGAGGCATGCAAAAGTCATTGATACCTCTTAAGGCAGATGTGATATTAATGATGGGAAAGGAAGTTTGTACAGAATCTCCCTAATGATGGGACATGAAGCACACACTGCACCAAGCAGATTAATGAGCGGAAAAAAGACAGGGCTTCAATTCCCTTAATATTTCTCTTTCCTGTTACCTCCAAGGAATCTGCATCTGACTTGTAAAATCAGGTCTTGGTGTCTTTACATGTCATGTTTTTATCTAGAAGGAGCATATAGCAATATTTATCTGTATCATGTCACACAGACTTTCCAACATTTGCAACGTGAATTCTGAAGGCTGCAAGACCGTGTCTAATCATACAGTATCATCAGCTTCCAGTATCTGTGCCATATTCCAGATTTCAGGTGATCAAAACACAATGTACCACAAATGTAAACAGTAATGACATATCCAAAGTCCTTCCCAAAAATCCTCATACAAACGAGACTAGACATACGGAGCTAGTCACTGAGCTAGTCAATTCATAGTCACTTGGACAAGCTAGAGAACTGAGCTGAGAGGCATCTCATGAAGTTCAGCAAGGGGAAATGTCAAATCCTGTGTCTGGGGAGGAGCAAGCCTGTGCACCAGTACATGCTGGGGCCTGACTGGCTGGAAAGCAGAAAAGGACTTGGGGGTCCTGGTGGACAACAAGCTGATCATGCACCCATGTGGCAAAGCAGGCCAAAAGCATCCTGGGCTGGATTAGGAGAAGCGTTGCCAGCAGGTCAAGGGAGGTGGTCCTTTCCCTTTGTTCAGCACTGGTGAGACACACCTGGAGTGCTGTGTCCTGTTTTGGGCTCCCCAGTACAAGAGAGACATGGACATACTGGAGAGAGTCCAACAAAAGGCCACGAAGATGATGAAGGGACTCTCCTGTGAGGAAGGGCTGAGAGAGCTGGGACTGTATAGCCTGGAGACAGCTCAGGGGCATCTTATCAATGTACAGCTGTAGAGATATAACAATGAAAGCT
Source organism: Anarhynchus alexandrinus (assembly GCA_008711295.1). Lineage (NCBI taxonomy): Eukaryota > Metazoa > Chordata > Aves > Charadriiformes > Charadriidae > Anarhynchus > Anarhynchus alexandrinus. The sequence continues at coordinate 1,303,965 of VUYV01000036.1, read as the reverse complement.
GGAGAGGGACTTTTTACAAAGGCAGGTAGTGGTAGGATGAGGGGTAATGGCTTCAAACTGGAAGAGGGGAGATTTACATTAGTTATCAAGAAGAAATTTTTCACTATGAGGGTGGTGAGGCACTGGAACAGGTTGCCCAGAGAAATTGTAGATGCCCCATCCCTGAAGTGTTCAAGGCCAGGTTGGACAGGGCTTTGAGCAACCTGGTCTAGTGGGAGGTGTCCCCGCCCATGGCAGTGGGGTTGGAATGAGATGATCTTTAAGGTCCCTTCCAACTCTAACCATTCTATGATTCTATATAAATGCCTGAGGGAAGGAAAACAAGGGAGACGGGCTCTTCTCAGTGGTGCCCAGTAACAGGACAGGACACAATTGATTAAAACAGATTAAAACATGTGAAACTCCATGTGAACATAACAAAACACTTTTATTTTTACTGTGAGCGTAGTCAAGCACAGGCCTGGGTTGCCCAGAGAGGTTCTGGAGTCTCCATCCTTTGAAATATTCAAAACCCAACCAGACATCATCCTGGGTAACCTGCTCTGGCTGACCCTGCTTGGGCCAGGGGCTGGACTCCCCTCTCAAGAGCTCTCTTCCCACCTCAAGCATTCTGTGAGCCTCTGAGAAGCCTTTCCTAAGGCGAGGGCAGCATTAGCAGGACTCGGTGAGCAGACATTAGCAAAGCACACGTGTGTGCTGACAAGACCCTTCCCTGAAGAACCAGCAGCACTGACACTAGAATGGGTTTTAATCACCTCTGCCACCAGCAGAGGACTTGCTGCGGCACAACAAAACCCCATCCAACCTCCACAGACGGCAACGACGGCCCTTTCTCTAGTGCTCCTCTTCACACCCTCAGGTTGTTCCAGACCTTAATATGGTGAAAAAAAGCCATGATAATAGGTAAAAAATGGTAGAAAGGGGACAGCTTTTCCTCAAATGATATGCACCTGCACCTACACCTACACCTACACCTACACCTACACCTCCCCCGCCACCGCCTTGCTAAGGGCTGCGGCCCAGCCGCCCGCCTCAACCTCTTTGCCCAACCGCCGGGGGCGCCCTGCCTCGGTAACTGTCATGGCGGACCCCCTTCGGCGGGAGAACAGAGGAACTTCCGCCTCGGTACCTATCATGGCGGGGAGGAGTCTCGGTCTGGCGCTCGCGCGGCCGGGGGGTGGCGATAGGGAGCGGAAGGGAATGTGTCACGTGGGCGCCTCCCAGGGTGCAGCGGGCGCGCTGGCGTGGGTTGCCATGGTGCCGTGAGGGGCCCGCCGCCATGGCGCTGCCCGCGCCGCCTCCCGCCCGCCTCTTCGCCGAGCTCCTCCCGGCCTCGACCCCGGCCCCGGCGGGACGCGGCGACCCCCCGGCGCCGTCCGGGCGGGAGGTGCACGTCAGCGGCAGCGCGGAGCTGAGCGCCGGCCCGGACCGGGCGCGGGTGTCGCTGCGGCTGGGCAGCCGGAAGGGGGCGGCCGGGGCAGCGCGGAGCAGCGTGGCCCGCCGGCTGGAGTATATCGCCCAGAGCGCCCGGCAGCGGGGCGTCCCGGTGAGAGCCGCCGCTATGCCTCCGCCGCCTGCAGCGCCGGGGGTCCTCCGTGGCGCCGGGCTCTGAGGGGCGGGCGGTTGCCCCGGGGGAAGGCGAGGGGAGGAGGGGGAGGGGCAGTTCCCCTCTGCTGCCGGGTCCGACCGGCACCTCCCGGCCCCCGGGGCCTCCTCTGCCCTGCCGGTGAGGGGAGCAGTGGCGGCCGGGCTGGGGCAGCCCCGAGGGGAAAGGCGGGCGCTGAGGTGTCCCCGGGACCGGTGCGTGGGGCGCTGCGCGCGTCGGCCTGACCGGCGGGAAGTAGGGTGGGTAACGGGGCTTTGGGGCTCTCGGCCTCGGGAAGGCACCGGCCATTGGGGCACTGCTCTGAAAGCCTGCCGGTCTTCGGGAGGTTGCAGCTTTGCCAGCCTCAGCAGAAAAAGTGGAATTTCTCTCTCGCCAACGGGTGGCTTGTTTTGCATGTGAAAAGCATCCTGCTTCGACTGTTTCATCTGTTCAGGTAATACAGCATCCTCACATGCATACGGATGAAACTGATGAAGGGGTACGCAGCAACATAACCTCTATGTGTGTGTCAGTATAACTATGTGATTACCATAGCTTAGCAACAAATGCCTACAGAGCTTTTTCCTCTCTTGTTCCGCTTAAGTAGAGAGGTATGAAAAAAATGTGAGACATGATCAATATAGCTGAAGTGACAGAAGCCCCTTGTGGACTCAAAACGTTCCTATAACATAGTAAGTTTTTTGGCCTCAGAAAGTCATTTTATGACAATGAGGAAAGCGTAGTCTTGCCTTTAAAGCTTTGTCCATGCTGTAAATGCTCCATAAAAGTGATATTTGTCCTAGCAATTGTGCTGCTGATGTTCCTGGATTTTATAAGACGGTTTCGGACAGTGTTCCACACCTAGGACTCTTAGAACAAAGCTGATCTTTGATGAGACACTGGAACAAATTGCGTAGAGAAGCTGTGGATGCCTCATCCCTGGAAGTGTTGAAGGCCAGGTTGGATGGGGCTTTGAGCAACCTGGTCTAGTGGGAGGTGTCCCTGTCCATGGCAGTGGGGTTGGAACTAGATGATCGTTATGGTCCCTTCCAACCTAAACTACTCTATGATTCTATGATAAGTGGTTGATTTTGAAAGTTACTTACTTACCAGGAAGTTTTTTCATTTTTAGTGTATTCACAAATGAGCTGGGGAAAAGGGAGATGACAGAGTTTGCTGTCAACACCAAATTATTTAATGTAGCAAAAAAGAAAGAATTGCAGGAGGGTTTCATGATACTGCATGATGTTACAGTGCAATTCAGTATTAGCAAATGCAAAGTAAGAGAGTTAAGTTACTCGGCCTAAACAGTGATGTGCTTACAGTGAAATTGCATGCCCGCATCTCAAATGCTGCATGCATTTGAAGATAAGTGCTGACTCCAACTTTTTTTTTTCCCCAACAAAACAGGTTTTACTATTTTCTTTTAAAGCTGATAGTGTTGCTGTCTCTGTTTTTGTATTAGCTAAATAAAGCATTTTTTCAGGAATAAAGAAGGCAATAAAAAAAGATCCCTTAACCGCCGACTTAGAAAAAGCTCAAAGCTATGGCACTAGATGGCAAGGCGATATGGAGGCTGCTGCGGGCTGGATACATGATCCTGCTCCCTAAGTTTTCCTGGAACACATGGCTGGGTTCATGTCTGTCATGGGGAGCACAATTCCATTGCCATGAGAATGACTTGTTCAGTCAGAACCGGTGCATTTTTGTGGGGGGGTTAAGGTTGAATGCCTTCAGTTTCTGTTAAGTGAATTAATAGGAGTATAAAGTCTGGTGGATTTTAAGAGGAATGGGAGAAGACAAGGCAACTCATCATGCATTTATTTTTATTAGTACAGAAAAAAATAAGCTTTGTACCCACCACCATGGGTGGTCAGACCATGGGGTATTTTCACTCTGGCTGCAATTAAATAGTTCTTCAAAGTGCAGAGAGATTAGAAAAGATAGTTGCAGATATTTACCCTACAGTGAATCTGAGTAACTGACTTCCAGTTTTGACATGAGCCTGATTGAATGAGGATAGCATGGAGCATTCGACACGTGGCGGATGGCACGCAAAAGAAGTAGGTAGGACGTTAAATAAGTGAGCGTGCTTTAGAGAGGTTGCCCACACAACTCCAGGCTAGAAAAAATAAATGCAAAATTAAGTATGACCCAGGCAAACAAATGGTTATATTTGGGTATATGCAGTCAGATTCAGAAATGTAATGGGAGCAGGTAAGCAGTGGTGGTGTAACAACCTAGGTGGAGAGTGGACTGTTTTTACAATGTGAGAGCATTCAGTGTCCTATCATAGTTATAATAATTTCACAGTAATCTTTTGCTGTTTCAGAGGTGCTATACGTTGGAGAATGGAAATGTTAGTTCTCTCTACTTACTTGAGGGACTGTGAAATGCTGCTTAAGTTGTGGGTTTCTCAGTGTTAGCAAAGTGTTAGCTCTAGGGAACTCTGAGAAAAACAACATGAAGTTTTGGGTTTGTTTTTTTTTTTCAGAGTAGTTCCCTGCGGTATAATTTTTAGTGCTTTGTTCCATCCAATTTTAAATCACTCCACTGCTGGAGCTTTTATTTGCCTTGAAGCTTTTCTACTAACAACTCTCACTGCTGGCAATTTGTTCTTAACTGCATTTGCTAACATCACTTGTAGCTAATACGATTCTAGACCACTGTAAAATTAATATCTCTTCACGATCTCCATATGGTTCTAGTTGTTGCAAGCCTCTTTAGAAATCAGCTGGTTATTCTATATATTTATTTTTAATTAATCCGTAGACCAATTTCCTTAACCCTTGTTGTTGCTATCGTGGGAAGTCTGTGAGATCAGAAGTACATAACCTTTGCAGCAGCAGGAACTTGCATTAGCAGCTTGTCAGGATGCCTGGGAGCAGCACCTAATTTCCATATATATTTACACAGGATTTTAATCAGAAATAGATGCATATAGTAGCATTTATTTATAGAGTGCTGTAAGTATATGCAGCACTTCAGAGAACAGAATCTGCTTTGAAGGCTGCAGGGAAAGTAAAATCAATGGGGAAACCAATCTCTCTTACTCAGCCCAGCTGCTCAAAAGTAAGGTTTTTTTTTCTTTTTCTCTAGAAGCAAACTGATTTTATATTTACCACCTATGATTTATTTGGGGAGTGGTGTAGAGATGACACTTGTTTTCTTTAATCACTGTATCTAACAATTGGCATTCCCAACTTGTTTAAAAATAACAGTGATAATATTTGTTGTACCAGTCAGAGTGTTATTTAACAAAACAAACAAACTCACAAATCCAGTGGGCTCTGGCTTAGAGTTTGTCTGTACTGAGATATATCCTTGGATATATGTGCAATATTCTCCCTATTTTGAAACTATTATTTAGGAGTCACAGATATGGATGCACATCCATAATCAGTTAAAAAGAAAGGTTTTGAAGTTTTGCTCACTCAGTTACAAAATCTTCAAATTTCAATATATCCTTGAATAAGAAATGTAGAAACCTGCATAAGGCATCACCTGCTTTAGACTACCATGTGTTTTAAGAAATACCCCCAATGTATCCTTATACTTGCTGAGTACAAATCAGCTTTTTACCTTTCTTAAAATAACCGTTACATATACTTCTGTTATTGCCTGAATGGACATTAAGCAACAGGAACTTCTTCACCGTAGATTTTTAGGTTGTCATTCTGTCCGTCTGATGCAAAACAGAACAGAGACTACCTTAGCTGGGGTACGTACTCACTGTAGGTGCTTATCATCCTTAACTGTCTGGGCACACTGATGGATGGACCATCAGGAGATACGAGCATACATCAAGACTCAGAGTAACTATTTCTGCAGCACTAAGAACAAAAATGCTGTGTTTAGGTGGAAGAAGCTAACTCTCCGTTGTTTAAATATCTTTATTTTTCATAATGTAAAGTTATGTTAGATAGTCCAAATGTACAAGTAAAATTTAAGAGACATTTCCAGGTGTCTCCAGATTTTTTTATTTATAACTACAAATATCAGCGTAGCATACCACAGAAAATCAGCTATATAAGCAGAAAGCAAGTGCAATTCTGTTAAGAATAGTTCAATGGCTTCTGGGGTAATTGAGTCATCACATACTAATAATGTTATATTCACTTAATTTTCCTACTGTGAATGTGGCCCACAGATTTAGAAAATGGAAAAAGTTATTCCAGAATTCCAGAATACCTGACACTTCAGAAGTATAGCTTTCCCTAAGTCACAGTGAAAACTATTTTTCGTGTGGCTATTGCCATCAAATAGATAGTTCCCCAGCCAAAATATGAACAGTAGACATAAGCAGCAGGAAAAAAAGCTTTTTGCTTTTGATGTTATTGAAGTGTTGATTCCAATTTGAAATTCTGTTGTCACCTACCTGTCTTTTCCATATCTTTGTCTGAACACGCTCTCAAACAGGAACAAAGTATCTAACAGAAGATGTATCGCAGGAGGCCACCTTGTTAAGACTTCAGCAACTATTTAGTCCATTTGTCTTCAATAACACATACAGCTACTGTCAGATCTGGTGGGGTAAAAATTAGCTGTGAGGGAAATTTTATAATAGATGGCACAAAATGGTCCTTCACTCAGATTGCGTTGATCTTGCAGTAGTGCCTGGAGCCACAGGATGGCACTGTCCTTAAATACACAGGAACCTTGCGGAGGGCAAAACCAAATCAGAAGACTTTAATCCGTTCAGCAGGAAAGAGAAAACTTTTTTTTAAAAGGTTTAAGGCGCGGGGACAAGAAAAACCAAATGCACTTTTTCTGTTTACTCTAAAGTTTTATTACAGTATAGTTATTTCTGCAAAATATGAGTTGTAGAAATAACCACACAGAAAAGCTTTTTTCTATAAGACCTGTAAGAGCTCTAGAAAAAAATCTTTCATGTCAATTGTAATTGGGTTCCATCATAAATAGTAAGATTTTCTCCATTTTGTAAATTAAATGAGTCACTGGTTGCTGGACTGACCTGAGCACTCTTTAACAAACCACAGCCAGCCACACTGCCAAAGTACCTCAAACCTATGACTGCAAAAGGGGAAATATGTTTTTTAGGGATTAAGTGGCCCTGGTCATTGCCCAGGATTATCCCAAAATAGGACCATTGTGCTTCTATTTGAGCACTGCCAATCAGTCACAAAGTTGAAATTTGAAAATTTGTTTCTTGTGGGGTGCTGTGCAATGGTAATTATGGATCTAATTTCCATATGATATTTTAAAAGGAAAATGCTTCTCATGATTAATGTCATTTATATAAACTTATGCATGCATGCTACATGATAAACTTGAAGATTTGAGCCTCTGTAGGAAATATTCTGACACAAAGCATCTTTCGATATTTGTCAACACTGAAAGAAAATATTGTTTTCCTATGCAAATAAATTTAATAAGTAAAACTTTTTCAGTAATTGGAAGGCTTAGTATCTGCTTCCTTACAGTTCCTGGGTATTAAATGTAAATTTTTATTTACAATTAAATTGTAAACTGTGCTTCTTGTTGTCTTGTAGTAATTTTACAATAAATTGTTCATCCAAACTGTTTACTGGAGAGAGAAGTGAGTGAAAGAAATGCGGTTGTTAGACCGCTGGTCAAATATGTAGATGTAACTGGAGTTACTCTGTATCTTAGTTAGTTCAGTATTTTATTTATAAGTCTTACAGGATATGCTAGTGCTCTGTGCAGCCATTATGTTGAATAACGTAGTTGCTGTTAATGCAAAGGTGTCAATGGTGGCATAGCTTCTTTTAAGGGTTACCATTCTGCCAGAATAAACAGTGCTCAGTCGTTGTTCACATCACCTTGCTACAAGCCGCTACTGTTAAAATATCTTAAAATAGGGGCCTGAAAAGCAATTTTCACATACTAACTTTCTGAAAATAATTGAAGCTTCTAGTTTTTTTGAACTAGGTGAATTTAGTTACACACTGATACACACAGCTTCTAGCTAGCAGTTACTTTTAAGACCTAATTGTTCTTTTCAAGTGAATAGCAGCAGAATTGCATTCTAGAGCTACTATATAATTTACTTTAAATAATGTCAAGAAGTCTTTAACATCCAGCTAGTTTTTAACTGAAGAGATTTGCATGGAAAATTCCAAATTTCTGTTGCTAAGTCACAAGTAATAAGCCAAAACAGTTCAACTTTTACAGGACACAGTGTACATACATTTCCAACAGATGCTTAATTTCTGTTTTAAGATTATATTCTTGTACTTTGTTTTAGGAAGAAAATATGACTGTAACAGAGGATTTTAGTAGAGTAGAAAATACTTACCAAATGGAAGCAGAGGTACGTATTCAACTTAACCAAAAATAATAATAAAAAAAGAATAAGAAATGTAGCAAGGATCAATGAAAATTTGCAGACTGTCTTTCTTCATGCTGAGGAGTAGATGTTCTCGGCAGTAAAGGCAGCACGGTCCAAAGAAGCTATTGAAGGACTGCAGTTTAAAGCAGAGTTTTCAGCTGCAGTCTTGTGTTGTGTGCAGAACTTGTTTTCTGCTACCGTAATACGGAATTATTTTCTTCTCAGATGAATGCGTGCTTTTTAAATATTAAATGATGCAACAGAAGGGAATATGTGGTTGTGGGGCTCTACAATTGTTGTTCTGTGCCAGTGTAAGCAACCTCATGCTCTCCTTCACCCTTAGCCCTTCCTGCCCTCTACTTTTTGCAAGGAGTTGTACTTCGGTGATCAGGTGATAGATGAGTTCAGAAAGCTGCTCCAGTTAATAACTTTTTTTTTTTTTCTGGGTTAGCTTTTATTTTTTCCATTATTTTAGCTCCCTGAACTGGAGGCAATGCAAGGCAGAGGACAAGAGTGGATGTGGGACAACAGTGGTGTGGCAGCCCTAATCTAGATCTGCTTAAGCCACAGTTGAACAGCACCTGGACTTTGGTCTATTCTACGTGACTCTGCCATCAGCTTGCTGCAAGTAAAGCAAAGCTAATTGTTTCCTAGGTAATTGACTTTGAATTCTGTAGGTAAAAAGTCCTGTGTGAAAGCTAAAGATTATGGGAATAATCCCATTTACTTCAAAAGCAGCTCACGGGAGTATATTTTTGCATGTTCATGCTATAGTAGGAAGTAAATGCTGTGCTGGAAACATTCGCTGAGGGAAATGATATGTTTTCAGTCAATTAATCTTTTTAGAGCATCAAACTTTAATCACTACCCAGCAAATTTACAGATCCTTATGAAGTAAACCTGGAAGTCTGCAATAAAATGAAAGCTGTTTTATAGAGCTGTTATTTACAATCCCCTAAAATAGGGTTCAGACTCTTTAGTTTGCTTGCTTGCTTTAAGGCATATTCTTATCTAAATAACAGCAATAAATACAGAAATAATCGAGAATTTGGAGAACAAAATTTGGGTTTTAAAATGAGTCTTCAGATACTTAAACGGTATGCATCAGTGTCATGTTCTGAATGACTAACTTCATAAAGTAGACACTGGCTATCATGAGAGCTTAAATCACCATGTTTTTTAGATAAGCCATACTTAAAAATTAATAAAACTACATTGAATTATTATTTAGGCTACAGACACACGTAGGCTTACAACTTCAGTCTTAAGTGGTAACAACCAATTGTCTCCCTTCTGCTATTAATTTTTATACAACAAAGATTGTATGTGGAAAGCAAATTACATGGATTTAGTGTTCATTTGTAGGCAGCTTGGACCAGCTGTAATTGCTGTTCAAAAGTTGTATGGTTGCCTAGGACTGGGGTGTCAGAACTTGAAAAATCTAGCCATAGTACTGCTGGTTTGGCTGCCCTGTACACTTAAGTAGCAGTATGGTGGCTCTTTGTGCAGAGATTAGTTTCTCCTTCCTTCCCCCTTTATGTACGTACTGGTTTCATTAGTGCAGCTTCATAAACCAATGAAGTTGCATTGACCAGTGTGTTTGCATACTTTAGCAATATAAATGAATTTTAAATTAACTTACACTCGCTTCTTTACTAAAGTTTGCCATTATGTTTGTTATACATAAAATTGTAGACGTCTTGCATTATTTCATTCTATAAACTCTTTTTACCATTTGTCTACTGTAAGAGTTTTTAGAAGACTGAAGAAATTCCCAGGCAAATAGCTATTTTAAGGTATAATTAAGAATTCAAAATACGCTTTCAACTGTAAGGAGATAAATTTTAATTCATGCTATAACAAAGGAAAATATGCAGAAGAATGAAGCTGTGTATGAGATCACAAAGCTCTATAACATCTTAATCATAATAGTTCATTTATTGCATGACGATCTCATGGGATGAAGATTATGTTGGTTTTGTGCATTTCTTAACATACCTGCTTCCTTATAAACCGTAACTTCTTGTCTTTTACAGCCTTATCCAAACCTTGTAATGTCCACGCTGGTTTTGCATACCCTCATATTACTGTTTCACACTTTTTAACCTTAATCATAATTGAAGAAATTGAAACACTGCTTTACATGTTAATGCCTAGGTATCCTCTGTAAATGTAAGTGGAATTTATTGGATCTAGCTCTAAATGAAAACTAACCAACAAAATTCACAGCTATTGCTCAGTTGTTTTCTGCCCCTGAGGGTACCTGATTACGTGCTTCTTTTTAACAATAAAGTTCCTGAGTGCCCAGAACTGCCCCAGTCTGAGCAGCTTATCTCTTGCTTAAGACCCGCAGTTCTTTTGTTTGATCATTCTTTTGTTTCATCCCCTTGAGGGAACTAATCTTGTAAACACTGATAGCAATCTGGAAAACACTATGACAGTCGTCATAGTGAGACTTCCAACTTTCCACAAAATATGACAGTTATCTGGCAATACAGCACAAGAGGATGTATGCTTTTTATATAGGGCAAGAACTCCCACTGAAGAAAGCAAGCTCCATTTAGTCTCATCTTCAGTCTTTGTTCAAATTGGTACTGCACCTCCCAGAAAGTGATCCAACCCCCAAGCTACAGATAAAGGGTGCGCAGCCGAGATGAAGATGCAGACTTGGTGCAGTTTTGCACAAGAGGTGTGACCCTTTGTCCTTGTAGAAGATGTAACTGCGCTGCCACTCAATCTTGGTCAGTTTTTAAGGCCCTAAGCCAGGTTTGGCTCGGCTGTGTGAAGAGCTACTGAGCCACTGCAAGTATTCAGGCCAGGATGAGATACATGTACTGCGCTGAGAGGCTACCAAGGGTAACAAGACGTGGGCATTCATTACTTCATGGGAATTGTCAATATCCATTTTTTACCTTACACTGTGTATGAAGTAGCCCCCTCCTCTCTCACTGAGAGATTCAACTTCCTTGAATTACCACAAGGTAAATCTACACAGGAAGCTACTGCAGTGCAGCTGACATTGCCATAACTTGGAATTCTGTACCATATACCTTCACTGGGATAAGTTGCTGCATGGACTGCAGGAATCATAGGGCTGACTATGTGTCACAGGGGTTGGCAGTGGAATTTTCTTTACCACAGCTTTTTCTTCCCCTCCTGTTGAAGCTGTGTTACTGTGTAAAAAGAAAGGAAAGAGTCAGGGACAAGAGAGAAGGTGAGCCTGACAGAGCACTGTACTGGGAAGTGAAGATGAGGGTTTAGTTCTTCTAAAAAAAGAGTTTGGGACCCAGGATTTCTGATTCCTGAATGCTGTAGCAGCTCGGCATCATTGCTTCACTCCTGGTGACTGTGCTGTGCCACAGAAAAAGGCTGGCTCCTGCCTGGAAAGTTGCCACCTGACTGTCACTTCCCCACAAGGAAGGCTGTAGGGCTCTGGATCCCAGGTGGATAGTGATGCCTGCTTTGTAGCACTTGGGAAAGCACCTGAAGTCCTGATATATATTTAATGCTGTTTCTTGCCAAAGCCACAGACAGATAGATGTTTAAATTGTTTTTAATCCAGTCTGAAGTGCCCAGTTCTCTGTAGGCACTGGAGTGAATCTGTTCAGCCAACACAGGGTTTTGAGCCCACTGCAAGCTAGACTGGGCTAGGCTTAGTTTAGTCTCATAGTTTAGGTTTCTTGAACCTAATGCTTGGAATTAAAATGTAATTGTCCTTCCTACACAATGTTTTCCACATCATTTTGCTTGGGCTTCTACATAATTAACATTTAGTAATCTAAAAAGGGAAGAACCAGGATGCCTCTAGTCATGTGCACCAAAGAGCATGTTCATTCTTCAAATTGTCTACATACCAAGAATGCCGTACTTCCTCACAAAAAAAAAACATTTCTTCATCCTCAATTTTAAACCATTTTATGAACTTCTTTCTGTTGCAAACCTAATGGGCTATATAAAAGTGAGTTAAGTAAATAAATTTTGGAGTTATATACAGGACTGGTATGTTTAGTTAGTTTGTACATATCTGGCTTTATACTGATTTAAATACAAGTGTTGAATCATAGGGGAAAACTGAAAAAAATTACTTGTGTGATGTCTGTGTTCACTCCCAGGTCTGTATTATATTCAGTGATTTTGGAAAAATGCAGAATATTTGCAATCTACTCATTGAAAAGTTAGGAACCTCTGTTACCATCAGTCCACCTCACTTCTACCATACACCAGAAGCCGTAGACACCCTTCGGTAAGTTCTCTCTCACATGACAAATTTTACAGCCTCAGATAACAGTTAATATGAATACATAATTTATACTGTTTATAACGGGAGCAAATGGTTTGCTTCATACCTATTAAAATTTATGCTCTAATATTTCAGTATTTGTTTTAAAAATAAATTAATGCCATTCAGTCTAGAAGATGCAGGTTGTTCTTTCTGCAGTGTCCCTGTGCAAAAGCAGAATATGATAAAAAATATTTTCCCACTGATTTCCATTGGAAGCATGATCTACTGTGAATATTAGGTCAACAGAATTTGACTTTGGTTACATCAGTGTGTGTAGGTTTAGTTTGTATTTATTCATGAAGGTACAAGTGTGTTACCAGATATTGATAATTCTAAGTACCTTTGCCAGTTCCCGTTACTCTTAGCTGCTGACACGTATGGTGCTTGCTCAGCATTGAAACATGCTATTTTGAAGCTCACAGTCTTGTTATTTTAGGTTTTAATTATTNCGACGCAGAGGGAAGTTTAAGCTTGGTTTGGGTTTTGCCTCTTTAAAGAAAAGAATCATCCCTGGTCCAAGAAACAAGCTCAGCTAGCTGCTGCTAAGAGTTCTGGAGATGTCTAAAGTGTATCTCAAAGATATCTATGCAGGAGTCTGGAAATGAGGCCAGTGAGGTTAAATAGGTGCCTTACAGCTGGGCTGCCCAAATGACTGGAGCAAGGGTTGAACTCTTGTTCTGCACCACACACCATGGATACCTGCAGCATATAGGCATTGGAAATGCTTGATCATACCTGATGAGGATGCTGACATTTTCTCTGCACAATCCCCCCTCAAGCTCCTAAACTATCACCCAGAACCTGGGGGAAGGTGACGTGCCTCACATCTATGCAGTTACAAAAGCTGAGGCATTATAAAAAATTGCTTGGCAGGAATACTTGCACATCAGTTGGCCCTGCTTGTTATTGTGCTGCTTTTTCTACCTCTCAGCCGTCAAGTATGTGTCACCGCTGTTGGAAATACACGGCGGAAAGCTCAAGAAGTCTGTCGACTGTTTGGCCAGTCATTGGGAAAACCTTTATTAATAAGAGAAGAAGAAACAAAAGAATGGGGAGGCCACATAGACAGTCATCTATCAAATTCCCCAGATTCACTGACTCTGCAGGAAAGAATCCAGAATGCTACTGCTTATGCTTCTTGTAGAGTGTTTGCTGTGTTTGAGATAAAGGGAAAAGAAAACAGAAGAAACAAGTTGCTCTAGAAACTTTCAAATCCTACACATTTTCTAATAAAATTTTTATGCTTTCTTGAGTTTGTTGCCATTTTTTACTTTATTATTATGGTAGCAAGTAGAGTTAAGAGAGGATCTTAAGAATGAGGTTTGTGTAGTGAGCCAGAGTAGGTTTCTTAACTGTCCAGGTGCAAAAAAGTAGATTAACTCCTCCTTTGCATGTATCATTTGAAAGCAGCACAACACATGCTTTTGTAAAGAGAATAGTCAAAGTATTGCAGGATTTACTGACTACATCCCTCCTCAGAAATATATCAGTTTCTGTTTGCCTTCATTTAGCTCTATCCCCTAAAATTAAGGTTATTATTTACTCTGAAACTACAATTCTGAGCTGCCCCTGTAAAAGTTCAACATATTTGATGTGCAAAATCTTTGGTACTCCTGGCTGCAATTGGGCTATATTTAAATCTTTCCTCCCAAATTTGGAAGGAAATTAAACCCCATTCTGAGTCATGGTAAACTGAACAGGTACTGTGTTTGCTTCAAACGAAACGGATTGTTCAACATAAAACATGCTCAGGAATGTTTTATTTCATCATAGGAAAAAATATACATGAGTTTTATCCTGGTGTCTTTTTTCCTCAAGTTTAAAAAGGATTTATGTTGTCTGGATGTACATTACATGTACAAACACTTAAGTACTTCAGTCATGAGGATAAATTTTTTTCAACCATGGCTGCATAATGTATTTTGATCCATCATATCCGCTGAAATAGGCTTTCATATCAGGGTGATGCACCTGAGAAAATAATATTTCAAGTTGAACAGGCACCAGAATTAGCAATAAATACAAACTGATACTTAATCATTAAAGTTACTACAGTTAACTTTTTGAAAACTCATGATTAGTTTTTAAATACAAAATATACATAGAGATATTGTCAGTGGGATTTTCCACGTACCTTAACCTAATTTATGTCATCAGAACGGTGGCTTTCTCAAAGTACTCTACAAGTGTTGAACATATCTAATGAGATATTACATGCTAGATCTACACCAGCATTGATGTTTTAAAATCAGAACTGTTTCTTATTGAACTAGTTGCCACTTATTTGTTGCTGGTAGAGCTATTTGTTATTTTTTTCAGTTGGATCAGTTATCTAAACCAATTAGGCAGCAGGAACAGTAAAGAAGTAGTCAGGGAAATGGTGAAGACACAGCAAGTTGGTGGCCTTAGGTACCACCATGTCCAACTTGAAGATGCAAATCCACAAAGGGCAATCCAAGTTACATTCTTTGTCATGATGCAGAAAGCCTACAGTGAGCAGATTAGAACTGTCAACTGGGAAAGGGTTAGGACAAGTCTAAGCATTTTCTGATCTCAACTCTTCAGGCAGTTATTCTACCTATTAGGCTGTAGGAAAGGTTGAGTGAGGGCAATCCACAGACCTTTCGAACTTGAGGTACAGGCATGACTCACCATTTGTAATTAATCTCAACTAGACAACTTTCAAGTATCTGATTTTTGTGAGCTTGTTACCATCTATTCCTCCAATAATCCATGGGGAGAATTACCCTGTCATGCAGGTGAATAAAGCAACCTGATATCTTAAAGGCTAATTTACACAAGGTAAATGTTTAAGGTAACGTATCTGTTTCTCCCTATAGACTATAAAGGTAACGGAAGGTAGCCAGCTGACTGACATAATTTTGTGTATATTTTTTAGACACACAAGTCAAAGGTGCCAAACCCCAATTTTAAATATTTATGACACTTATCTGGGACAGCATAGTTCCTGCTCCTAAGTTCAGGCACGTTAGCACATTTTATTTTATATTACAATCAGTGGCTAAAACAGCAACAAGGACCGGAACTAAGGCTTCTCCCAAATAAAAGAGGTAATGGTGTCCCACTGTTTGGCCCCACTGATTGAAGGGGGTCCTTTATGTGCAGTGGCACAGTTTCGAGAGAGAGCATGGAGAGTCTTCAGGCCAGCCGCACTTACACAATTCCTTTGGGAGGTTCTCCTGACAGGCAAAAGATGCCAATTTGAATTTCCTCTGTTTGACTCACCACCACGCATCTCCTGTTAGATGAACAGTTCAGTTACTTGCTGTTATTTTAAGTACAGATACTGCTACTATCCACTATTTAAAAGAAGGCATCCCCAATAGCACTGGATCTCTTGCATAAAAGCCATCTGTATGTGGCATGCATGCCTGAAGGCCATTTTGTAGATCAGAGTCTCTGACTAGTTTAAGAATCAGGTGCACCTTGTATAAGCTAGAAATCAAAAGCTACCAAGACCGAGATACACAAAACAGAATTTTTGGCTCCCAAAGAGCCTTAAGAAAGGAGACATTATTCAGCCTGGGCAGCAGCTGAGTAGGAGCTGTTTGAAATGCAGATTTTTCAGAGTGGAATTGAGAAACCAACATACTTTGCTAGATCCCACAGAAAGAGATTAAATTACTTGTCCAACTTTGATAGGTCAGTGAAATCCTAAAACAAAAGTCCATATCTGCAACAGTCTGTACATAACAGAAGTCAAGCTGCCAGAGCACTTACAAAACTAGGCAGTTGGATACCGTGAAGTAGGCAGTACCTGGTTTGGTCATTTATCACCTTCCAAAAACACATACTTGAAAGTACAGAAGTAATTTGTTTATCTGCTTTCTCTATTAGTTTACACTAACTTCACAAAATAGATAGTATCTATTAAGCCAAAGGTCAGCCAACTTTTAAACATACAGGATAACAAACAAGTTGCAACTGAATAAAAAAAATAAATACTACCTCTAATCCCATAATAATTGTTATCTCTTCCTCAGCAATGTAAGCTGTAGATTTGCCAAATCCATTTGCTTTGTTAATTAGAATTCGATAGTGAGGAGTATCTTTTAGATCCTGTAAAAATAGAAGGAAAATAAATAGCCTCAAGGGGAGATGATGACTAAAGATTACATTATACAATCAGTTAACTCTCATTAGGCTTACAGAAGCTAAACCCACTCAATATATACATCCAGGGAGTTAATTTTTTATGATCTTTCCACATCAATTTGGAAAATCAAATATAAAGCGATCGAAACTGCAATATGTGAAGTTCTTGGCATATTTGAAACATTTTTTAAGAGTCAAGATATTAATGTATATAGATCCCATAACAATTTGTTGTTACCCTTCTTCCTTCACAAGTGGCAACAGAGAACACCAAAAAGAAAGAGGCAAATTCAGAACATAATACCACCTCTGACAATCTTGGTCCCCGATCCCAGACAGAGCTAAGGCAACTTCTATGTGTATATAAAAATCTTCCAGCCAAGAAAGGAAAAGTGTGGCTTACTATTATTTTTACAGTGCCTGTGAACACAAATCATGGGCCAGGGTCCCACCATGCTCACTACTATGCATAAACATTCCTGCCCAAAGTAACCCACAATCTAAATACACAAAAGCGATGGATGAATGCAGACAGATAACTGGAACTTATGAAGCAGTTAGTATCAATCAATGTGAGAGGCAGTGGCCTCCAGTCAACAACACAGTAGAGAACTGAAAGTCACAGAAAGCAGGAAAAGTTGGGCTGAAAGCCTGGCTAACGTTTAGAGGGGATTTGCAAGGACCAAGCTTAGTAGTTGCCTTGTAACGGTCAAAAGGCATTTTTCATAGCTGATGCATGTAACGTGAAAAGGCAAAGGCAAGTTAAAAAAAACCAAAAGGCACACATTTAAACTGCATGTCATCACTATTGAAATTAAAACAATAAAGATGAACACAAGGTCACTGGGAGAACAGAATAATATAAAAAGAATCAGAATGCCTGATGGGAAATTCATGGGTGTTCCGTTGGTGACAATACCGAGAGAAGAAAAGAAAGCAAAGACGCAGGTGTTTTAGAAGCCAAAGATGAGTGGCAGGTGGATTAAATTACAGCAGGGAAGGAACAAAACTCACAAAACAGGACTGAATGTCTGGTCTCAGCTGAACATGAATTCTCTGCTACAGGCAGAGTTTCTCATTTTTTCCCTCATTTTTTTCTCATTTTCAGTCCTCTGACTTAATGACTAGTGCCTTCCTGCCACTTAAGCAGCATGTCAGCGGCCAACCCACAGAGCATGCAGCACTGTATTATCAGAGCAGCACTGTCAACAAAGATTTAGCATCCGATTTTCAAATACAATAAGGACTTAGGCTAGAGAATTTCAAAAGCTTCAAGAATTCTAACAAAATATGTTGTTAAATAGATTTACATTCCAAGTATCCAGATCCCAAAAAACGTGGCTTTCTAACTGAAATTGATTAAATTAAGATGTTACAAATTATGGATGATCAAATAAAGGATTTAACAGCCTCTCGGCTTTAGTAACACACCATGAGAAATCCGTTCAAACATTATAGGTTGACACTGCTACTTTAAATACAAAGCTGTGTATTAAAAGTGAGTAATTTTAATTCGAGACATGTCCAGTACAACCCTGACCAGCGAAGCTTAACCAATCAGTGGTGCAAAAGCAAAGCTCTACTGGGACAACAGCACAGAAGCAGCGGAGGTATCGCTCAGCTGCACAGGTGATACGGGACCCTAAAGTATTTTCCATTAGGTTAGCAGGAAGTCTGCCTGTGACAATATTTCTGAGGGTTTTTTTAACCTGAGTTATTCTGTATATTTATTAATAAAGCAAGAGTTTAATGCATTCAAACCTGTTTCGCTGGAGGATATTTGTGTTGTAGCCATTCTTCTGGAGCTTTAGCTTTTACATCCCATCCAACAATGACTCCTGAATAGCCAAATATTTTGTGAACTATTACCTGTCCCACACTGAACTGTATATAATCAGGCTTTGGACTGCGAACATGACTTGATTCTAGTTTAACAAAGAAAGAGACTTAGCAAGGATAAGTGTTTGATCAAGTATATTAAACATTTAAACAGACGTTCTCCTGACTTCTGCCAGAAGAGAAATTATAGTTAGATTAATAAGCAAAGTAAACAAGGGAATGGTTTTTGTTTTTTTCCTTCCAGAATTTTACCACGGTATTTGACAGAGCAGCGTCCACCAAGGAACACATTTTTCTATTTGTATGCCTTTGATATTACATAGGGCTCTTAAAAGAGGTTTGGAAAACATAAACAAATGTATGTATTGACAATTACCTAAACTTTACATACAATATTTTACAGTGCTTACACATGCTAATGGATTTTGCCATTAGTTTTTTTTCCAGTTTAGGTCGCAGAATTCTTCTATTCAGTCTGACTTGGGGAATTTCTTTCCAGAAGCAGACTGATCAACTGTTCCTTTTTGCTTTTATGAAGTTGATATAAATCAGTTCACCTGAATCAAGTGAAAGCTATACCACCATTTCATACATCAATACAAAACAGGCACACTCAGATCTAATTAACAAAATAGATACATACATATAGTATCACATTGTTACTGTTACACAACATAGGGTGAGAAAGCCTTGGATTTTACATTTTCTGGTTTGTTTACTGAACATTATCAATAATTTTTAAGGAGGCAGGGGAGGGAACCATTTAAAAAGCAAGTATAGAAATCCACTATGGAAGACCTTATAGAAGATAGTATCACAAGCAAAATCCAAAAGGATTCCAAAAACTCCAATACCTGCAAAATAAGAATGGGTTTCTGCTTCATTGTCGCCAATTTTAGTTTTCTTTTCTCCATAGTACCAATTCCTAAAATGTAAAATTAATAACCCAACATTCAAACAAGTTCTTTAGGAACTGAGTTTTAGGATAATTGGCCTTCTGATTATTACTATCTTAAGCATTTGTCTGAATAGAGGGATACTACAAAGCCTTTGATAGAAAATTCTTCACAATTTGAAGCCCAAACAGAATAAGAGTTTTACATTAAAACTGCTTTTAAGGAATACACAAGACAAAGGAATTTGTTCCAACAGGAGAAAAGAGTATGAATCTAATTTCTTTGGATATGTAACTCTACAGCTGCATTATAATTTTTATATCAGAGGAAACCCATTTGTTTTCTACAGGTAAGCAAATATTATTCTGAACTTGAACACAGCAATTCTTCAGTATCTTTTGTAAATTCTTTTGTGACATCTTTAAAGATTGGTTAACACTGGTATGGACAAGGTGTCTGGCAATAAATCCCAGATTAAGGCTACAATAAAAATAACTTCTCTTTCTGCACTAGGCTAAATTTCATGTGAACTTAAAGGGTAGGTGCCAGGGGAGGGACATGTTTAAAAAGGGGAGATGGCTTATAGTTTTCATTGCCATTGTGAAAAAGAGAAAGTGTAAAGAAACAATGAGCAAACTCAAAACTTGGGCGGGGGGGAGTTTTCAAATATTCCTTCTGCTGGCAATGTAACAGGAGCAGTTTGTGAACAAATATATTTGGGTTAACATTCTCCATTCATACCAGTCAGCAACCTAGTGGTGCCAAAGAACTATAGGTTGTCCTAGTCTCCTTCCTCTTTTATAGTGTTCAACACCTTCCCTCTTTCAGTCTTACACCCTTCACCCCGCCTCGAAGAAAGTAAGAGCAGATTTCACAACTGTACAAAGAATACTTTTTTTTTTTTCCCCTGAAGTCTTGGTTTAGCTCAAATCTGTAAGAAGACTTAAGATTGACAAATACCTTTTAACAGGAACAGGAATGGGCAAATATCCTGACTTGTCAGACTGCATTGTTGAAAACAGCAGCTAATACAGTAGGTTTGAAAGGTCTCAAATGTCAACATATTTTTAGGATAACCAATTCTTTATAATATAAGATATTCAGAAGACACAAGCAGCTTCAAAGGATCATTTGGTCTTTGAAGGCTTTATCTTTAGACAGGCCTGGAGCTTTCCACAAAGTTGCAAAGCAATTTATGGTGAACCTAAGAAAAGCACAGTTTCTGTTTCCATCCATACACCGTTCCCCTAGGCTTTCCTGGGGGCAAAACTAAGTCTGAATCTTCCACAGTTCAGAGGACTTGACATCCTCGATTACTGTTCATGGATCAATAATAAAGGACCTTTGAAGGTCCAGACAATGTAAAACCTTCGGACTATTTCTACTCTACAAGAAATAAATCTCACAAACAAGCTTTTATCCTCCCCAAACATGTCCAAGCAACAGCCTTCTTAAATTAAAATGGCATATATATAAATGGATATAATCTTACTTTTCTAGACCAACTCAGTCACATGTCCAATAATCAAGTTTCCCCTTCTTCCTAAACCCACTGATTTTCCATCTGCATTTTCTAATTCAACTTCAAGTTTACTCAAACTCCCACATGCAGCATAAGATGTCCATCCCATGTTGCAGGATCTGATCCTACAAACATGTAGCTGCTTACCATCATTAATATGGTTAATCCTCCTGACTTCACAATCAGATAAGTTTAAAGTAGAGGATAACACGTATAGAATTACTGCCATGATTTATATTTAGTTTTGCATGAAGTTCAAATTGCATGTTTGTATAGAATACAGGCAAAAGGTTTTCTTAAAACTGGTAGAAAGTCCCAAATCAGTCTCAACAAGAAAATAAGAGACGTTTCCCCTTTGTTACTTGTTTCACCCCTACAGCATACCTTCCTGTTAAGAAGAGGCCATGTTTGAAATTTATTCTTAAGTGTAGACAGTATGTAACATCCTACCTTGTCTTTGATAGCCACAGCTTTAAATGATCTGCCCACGCATCCAGACTCAAGTAAGATTTTGTAAAGCTGCTCCAAGAGGCAATTATCCTTTAATAGTAAAAATAATCATCATATTGTTTAAAAAACCTTCTTAAGTATTTGTATATAATTTTTATGAATATTAAAACTTTGCTTCTGTAGCAAACAGGAAAAAAAAGTTAGTGACCAGGAACAAGTTCTCAAGATTAATATCTAGACTACAAACGAATATTCCTTTAATCGTCACTTGTACAAGCCATACGTAAATTTTGGAAAATGCCATTTTTCATGACAAGGTTGCTTGCTTTCTGTACTCAGACCATAGGAACTGCTAAATTGCATCAGATTCTGCAGTTGCAACTGTTACTTGAGAATAGTGAGCATGAGACATATCAAAGATGGTACACATAATCAAAAGACTATTAAAAATAGCCTAAAAGTTTTTGCATAATGGTTAGTAGTTGACTCATGCCATGAAACCTGAAAATTATTTAAATCTGTGTCTTTACGATCAAAGCCAGACTTAGTTCTTTTTTCATCAGGCTCTCATTACTTCATGTATTTGAGTTTTACAGATGAACCACACAACCAATGAACTACGCAGGCTGCACTGTTAAAACTAAGTCACAGAGGTCTTTCTTTGCATGGTTCATCTTCAAGATGCCAACATTTGCCAATGGTTACCACTGTCAAATATTTGGACCTGATAAAGTATTCTCCACTTCACATCTGGAGATAGACACGTGCAACCCTGTAAACACATAACTGCTCAATTCATATAGAAAATGGCACTACTTATTTTACCATTATGACTGCCTTAGGTAACTTACTATGAATGATTTTTTGTTGGTTAAGACTCTGTACTGAGTCATACTATCAAGAAAATCTATTTTAACAGTAAGTGTCAAAAGGCAATGGAAAGTTAGAAACAGTCTTACTAATCAAACACTTCACTTTCCCCTTTTTAAAGGGACATAACCCATAGTAACATATATTGGAATGTCCAAAGGCAGAATGAGATTAAGGCACAGTTGTGCACTCACACAGATTATACACAGATTTTTATGTGAAGAAAACACTGGTTGTTATTCAAATTTCAAAGGACATCTTTAAACAACTAAATACAGTCACATTAAGCCACAAAAATGTCTGAGGTATGATTTGAATGTTGTTTTCATGTACGAATGTCCAGTGTGTTCCACCCACACTCCAACTTTCCAGGACAAAGTGTCATTTGGGATGAGAAAGAGAACTCTCTTATAAATAAATACAGTAGGGAAGAAGAGACTTACAACCTTTCTGTTATTTGGATGCGCTGAGCGGAGTCCGTCCCGTACCACTGGGATATGTAATATTGTGCAGGAAGCGCAGACAGCAGCACACAGATCTGCAGAGCTGCAGCTGCATTGATGTGAGGCATTCCAACAGGAAGTTTTTTAAAAGACACTTCCCTGCTCTCTACTCAGAAAAGAGGAAAAAAAAAAAAAGAGAGAGAAAAAATGTAGCCGTCAGCTTTGCTAGTTGTGTAGTACTTAAAAGTTTCCTTCAGATTGTTTTGTTGGTTCACAAGGTAACATAAAATCTGTACACACGCATTTCGGTTACATCCAGAGCATACCTACATTAGGTCAAACTGAATTAAATTTGCGAGTACTTATAAAAACTAATAGAAGACTAAAGTAGACAGCTTCACAAGACAAAGAAAACAAAAACCTAGTAAAGAGTTATACAGACATCTCTTTCATCTGGAAAAAGAAAAAAAAAGGAAGTGGGAAGTTGTATGATTGTCCAATTTGCAATAAAATGCTTCTCTCTGTGAACAAAATTAATTGTGCTGCTATATCATCTAATTAAGTGTATTAAATATGTCTGACATATCAGATTGATGGCCTCAAGAAAAATCTATTTAGATGCAGTGATTATTGTACATATGACAGAACTAAGGGATTTTTCTTTCAGACCAAAAGCACGCATAGCATCACACTAGGATGGTAACAATGTATGCCACAGTCCCGTCACTAGACTAGAAAAGGATTTGACATCACCATTCATTCCACAGGCACCTGCCACACCTACCAATGCATTAAGATATTCATGACTCTTCCCTCCTTCCCCATCAAATTAAAGATATTCACCTCTAGCTGCGGAGCACATTTACTGTCTTTTTACATCTATGAGGGTTTTTCAAATCAGAACTAAGACTTGATGAAATCTGAGACTTGTATCTTTTTCACAAGCGGTTCTCAGAGTGAACAGGTTTCCTGCAACGTTCAAAGAGTCATCTACATCCACCCTCTGTTCTGTCTCATTAGTCTGTCTCATTAGTCTCCAGTAGTGGCTGTTACAACTATCACTCTCTAGTAGAGTACTCAGCTTGCACACACAAGCAAATTGTTTGCAGTTGCTTCTGAGTTGCTCCTAGTTCCTGCTATCCTAATTTATGTCATTTACAAAACAATTTGGATTACTGTAATATACACAGTACCTATGTATGTGGGAATTTAGATTTATGAAAACTGCCTAGCAAAGGTAGTCAAGATCACAAAATAATGCTGAAGGAAACCCAAAGAATATCATAAGTAATATGAAAACATCTGTGTGCGTGTGATGAACAGTCACCACAAACTGTATTTTTCACTTCTGCATTACCTGCTTTAGAAACAACAGCAAGGAAATAACAACCCCTAATTTTAGACATTATCAGTCGCTGTACATCCAGAGTACTTGTTTACACGTGTATGGGGGGGGGGGGAGAAGAGTCAAGTGTAAGTTCAACAAGATAACCATCAGCACCCTGCTGGGCTGGGGGGCCGGGCAGGACCCCCGGGGAACGCCACCGCTTTGCCCACAGCGTTTCCAACAACACGACCATACAACTCAATTGACTTAAAATTTACTTTAAAACTTCCAGGCCAGGTTGGATGGGGCTTTGAGCAACCTGGTCCAGTGGGAGGTGCCCCTGCCCATGGCAGAGGGGCTGGAACTCGATGATCTTTAAGGTCCCTTCCAACCTAAAGCCATTCTATTGATTCTATGAACTCCTGTCCCTGCAGGACTTTCTCCTCTTTCTGAAAGCAGCTTTTTCTGAAAGCACCAGGCAGAAAGGACGCGGCAGCAGACGGGAGAGAGAGCCTGGACCAAAGCTGGAACCCCACGGAAGCAAAAACACCTTTCGCGCGTATTCCGAAATACCTGAAAAAAAAAACTTGCCAGAAACGAGCTATGCCTTTCCCCACACGCCGACAACCGCCCGTACCGAGAGCCCAGCGCCGGGCCGAGCCGCAGCACCCCCCGGCAGCCGGGGGAAGCCGCCGAACCCCCGCCCGCTAACCCCGCCAACAAGCCCGGGGGGGGCAACGGCACGAAGCCGACCACCCTCAGCCCCTGCGGGCGCCATCCCGCGACCCTCCCGCGTTAGGCAGCCCCTCACCCCTCACTGCGGCGGCGGCCACAGCTCCGCTCGGCTCCGCTGACCGGCGAGGGGTTGAGCTCTCAGGTGGAGGCGGCGCTACCTGCCGCTCGGGCGCCGCCGGCAGCTCGCGCCCTGCCCC
>VUYV01000036.1:1263388-1279315 GCA_008711295.1 Anarhynchus alexandrinus | reverse complement strand
GAGCGGCAGGTAGCGACCGTTAAGGGGGCGGCGGACATCTTGTGCGGCTGAGGGGAGCGGCGGGACGGCGCCTCTCTCGGCTTCGCCCCCCTCCCCGGTGCCGGGCCGGGAAGAGTTTTAACGCCTAAAATGGAACCCAGAGAGGGTGAAGGCTGTGCCTGAGGGCCGGGTCGGGTTTTTAGGCGTGGGGTTTGTTACCCCACCACCACCACCTTCTCCCAGTTGTCTTCCCCCGGCGCGGTCAGGCTGCCCGGGGTGGATGGGGTCGGGATTTCTCGTTCTTAAAACGCAACAAAACAATCGCCTGGGTGGACTTTACACCCTTAACTATAGCTAAGGAGATTAGAAAGAAAGAAAGAAAAAGGATTTATTTATTTTGTGCAGGTCAATTTTAACTAAGTGATATTTGCAACTCCCTTAAGTCATTTTTTTTTTCCTGTGAAGATGGACAAGTGCCTTTAATGAATGTGCCTTCCTATGAATAGAAGTCAGGGGAAGATCTCCAGTATGAAGTTTACGCAGAAGGCATCATGTCATGTTTTAACATAAACTCAAACCAGCCTGATGGCGTGCCTCTCACCACCCTGTTGGTAGTTCAGAGAGCACTTGGTGGTAGTCCCCGGGCCTGGTTTCGTCACAGATGGATGAAGGCGTAGCTGAAACAAAAGTCCCCTGCGTGGTTTCGATAGTGCACGTGTCAGCCGTCAAGCATGAGACTCCCTCCAGGCTTGTGACTGCTGAGCTGCTGCACGGGGGTCAAAACCTGCTAACGAGTCTCTTTTTCAGGGACTTCTTTGGTTTAAGTTCAACACCGATCAAGTTTGTTGATGACGCCCAAAATCAAGAGTGGGCACAACAAGGAGAAGGTAGACTCAAACTGCAAATGACCCAGAGAGAAGAGAGCAACAGGAACGTTACAGACAACGGCGGAAATTCAGCAGTCACACATGTTGAGTCTTACCAAGGGAGAGAAAATGTTCTGGCCCTCTCTTCTCGCTTACTGAGCACATCTCTGTAAAGGGCAGTATCATGAAAAAAGAGAAAATGTTATTGAGCCATAACTAGTTCAATAATGTACCTTACTTTTCATATCCATAGTTACACTTTTCAAATGAAAAATTTGAGAAAGTACTTTTTCCTGTAGGCACATGCTAAAAGTGAAAATGAAATAATTTGAAAAATGCAGGAACTACAACCGTGTGATAATATGGGCTGAAATACCTTCTGCTTTCTGTTGTGGGTAATATCAACAATGTATAATACAAATAGTGGCACAATATACAATATTATTAGACACTTAACAGGTCATTATGTCTTTTCTTCATTAACAGGGCCTGTTGTGATAGGACAAGGGATGATGGTTTTAAACTAAAAGAGGGTCGATTCAGACTATATAGAAGGCAGAATTTTTTTACAATGAGGGTGGTGAAACACTGGCACAGGTTGCCCAGAGAGGTGGTAGATACCCCATCACTGGAAACATTCAAGGTCAGGTTGGACGGGGCTCTGCGCAACCTCATCTAGTTGAAGATGTACCTGCTCATTGTGGGGGGGGTGGATTAGATGGTCTTTAAAGGTCCCTTCCAACCCAAACTATTCTGTGATTCTATGGATGGGGAAAATCATGTAGCATCTCCTATACGCTGTTGAACAGAGCAGAGGAATCATAGAATTGTAGAATTATAGAGTAGTTTGGAGCAGTGTTAGCTTTTAAGTAGAATACATTGTTGGCTGGAACAGTTTGACTTGTTGCTCGGGCTGAACTGAGTTGTCTTGGGCAGTGGTTTTAAGCCCGGGGCCCATGAAAGATAATTAAGAAAGGCAAGCATAGTATCAG
Organism: Anarhynchus alexandrinus; assembly: GCA_008711295.1. Lineage (NCBI taxonomy): Eukaryota > Metazoa > Chordata > Aves > Charadriiformes > Charadriidae > Anarhynchus > Anarhynchus alexandrinus. The sequence goes on along the minus strand of VUYV01000036.1, from coordinate 1,277,478 downwards.
GAGGCTTACATGCAGCATCCTGGGGCGTGCAGTAAAACAAGGATAATCCATTTTTCTAGTACATGAAGTGCTTTGAATTCCTGTGCTTTAGCTAGGCAGGAAACTAAGGAAAAAAAGCATCAGGATTTGGCATTGCTGCTTTCCCTTCTCCATTGCTCGTGTTGCCACTTGATGTTCTTCCTTTCTCCCGCCATCTCAGGGTCTCCCCAGAGACCTTGCTTTGGTGACTGCCTGCATTCGTCAGTTGTAAGGTTGTACCAAGATGATGAGGGGTTGGCAAAAATTACAATAGTGATTTCTAGACAGCATTGGTGGAAAACACAACATGTGGGAACTAAGTGGCCAGTCTTAGGGTTTTGTTTGTTGATGGATTTAAACCCGTGCAACATGGCAGGCACGACTAGTTGAAAATTTACATAAGTACTGACCTAGACCAGAAATACAAATTTAACCTAAGAAAAATATGTTTTTAAAACATAGCCAATCAAGTTGTTTCTCTATACGTAAAATATGGTGGAAATAGCTTCAGTTGGATAATTTAACCATTATTCTTTAACCAAATTATGCCCCTCATTATAGGAGCAACGTAACAGATTAAGGTATTTAGGAGCAGCTTATCAAGAAGGTGTCACAGACCATAGCCACATCAACACAAGAGAAGATGCCTGTTTATCTCCTACATTGCCACTGCAGTAAAAGAAGAATGAGTTTAGGACCTAAATAGGAAAAATGGAAAGAACGTATTTCTTCTAGGAGCCCCACTTTCCTTCCAGCCCAGTCAGCATCAAAAGGCAAAGCAACTTTGAATAATAGAAAGGAAGAGAAATGGGGACAGAAAAGCATACTTGGTGTCTGGAAAGCTTTTCTCAAAGCGGCTGCTTCGTGCTCAGACTGCTGTGAATAATGTTTCTAGCATTTAAATGGGCTAGTGAGATTTGAAGGTAGCAACTCTTTGAGGAAGAAGTGATAGAGAAGTTGAGGTGATAGTTTTGCTATTACTTGAATAGAGACAATTTCCTGCAAGACAGCATATTCCTACCTAGCGGCGGAAAGGTTATGTGTGCAATGGGGAAGTCTCTCCATACATTCATGACATAAAAAAAAAGTAAAGTTATCAGTGAGCTGGTAAGGAAGTTCCTCAAAAAGGAGCGTTTACAATCATTTTGCATGTCTCTGGCGCCTGTTAGAGTTTTCTGCAGTCATCTTCTGGGCAATGAGGGTCTGTCCAACATGGAAAGAGCAAGGCTTCCACTATAACTATGTTACATTGTCTATATACTTATATACTTTTTTCTTTAAGGAATAGGCACATCACCTCATGTAATGGGCTGAATTGTGTTTTATTGGCTTCTTGTCAAAAAACAGCTGTGAGTTGACAGCATCAGTGGGGTGTCAGGCAGTTGGAAAGCAATCTAAATCCACACTTTTTTGTGAATGATAAATGAAGGGGTGAACAGGTGCGGAAGTAGGTTTTTTCTTTCTCAGCATCAAGTCTTCATCTGTTCTTGGCAATGATATGATTAGAAGTTAAGGTTGCTAAAGTCAACCTTTTTATTGTCCTGGATTAAATATGTACCTTTTCAAAAGAGAAAACATTTTCTTCCTTTTTTTTTTTTCCCCAGCATGGGAACAAAACATACCCTGTACTGCCACAAAGATCAGACGCTGTGTTGCAGGGTTCTTGTACAAAGAGAATAGAAAGATGGGGAAAACACAATGAGAATAATTTGCTATAATAGAAGTCAATCAAGTGAAAAAAAACCCCACCACACCAAAACCCAAACTTGTGACTCAGTGACAGCAGTATCAGCCTTATCATTTTAGAAGCACCAGAAGCCAAACCAGTTCTACATTTACCATCCCTCCAGTCTCGCTTCTCTGCTGACTGCAGTTCACAGTTGTAATTGCTGGCCAAGTTTTACAGATTTAACTATGACACCGATTGAGCAGCAAAACAATTTTCATTAATACAGAGCTTTTCTGATGGAAGATCAAGTTGAGTGAAACTCAAACCTTTGAAAACCAGGAGGAGATCTGTAAAGTACATATTCCACACAGGCTCAGCCCCAGTAGAACAATTGACTGAAAATGCTCCAGCTGCAGCACACAGCAGAGAAGCTAAGTTGGAGCAGATGGACAGAGCCATGGTTGCAATAGAAGATGAGCCATTAGGCTTAGCTGCTGTCTTGCCTCAAGTGCCTCCTTTCAGCATTACTTCATATGATTTTCACCCATAACAAGATACAAGCCAGCTGATACAGGAGCAGAGGCTTAAGGGTGGGAAACCACAGATACAGTGCTCGGTGGTGTTCTACACCAGTAGCTGAAGGGCTTGTAAAACACAGCAGATGCTGTGCTTGCTTGGTCAGTAAGCTAAGAGCAAGCACAGGCAAAGGGGCAGCCCAACTGCGACCACATGATTAGTGCAGCCATTTGGGAGGGGAGAGACGTCTTCCTGGACTACTTGGGTTTCTTCCTGGAGAAGCCAGCACAAAATGCTTAAAGGAAGTTTTGAGCACCAGCTCTACCTGTCACTAACTGGTGACTCAGACAAACACCTTGAGAGCTGCTATGGTTAAATATTAAACATCTCTCATTTTCCCTCAGAATGTTCTTTCCTACAATCCAAGGTGGAGAAGCTTGTGCAGTACAGCCTGTATTAGATCTTCCTGAAGATGAATACCAGACATTTTTCAATGTCCGTGAAGAACTTTAATGTTCTGTGCAACTGAATTTCATGCACGTTTAACTAGATACATTTGCATACGACAGCACATACCAGCACCAGACATTCTGTAGTTACCTAAACGAACTCTTCTATCCCCAAAATGGAGGCACAAGCAACACAGACCCCCTGTGAGGAGAGGAAAGCATCAGTGGTCAGAGCTGCTTCTGGCATGAACAGACTCAAATTGAGCTCTCATTCTTCCATGGAAGACCACAAAAGCAGGGCTGTAAGGGCCCTAAAAGTGAGGGCAGCTTCAGTCTCTGCCAAAGCAGGCGGGGGGTGTAAGAAATCATTATAAAAAACAATTGTGCCCCATCACCTACTGACATTTTGGCTCCCAAACGGAGTCCTGGACTTGGATGAGACCAGCTGCAACACCACTGTACTCTTTAAAGAAGTAAAATACCTTAAAAGGGCTTTTAGTTCCTAAAGCTTTTGATTTATTAGAATACCAGAGGAAAAAAAAATCAGAAAAATTTTCCTGAGGTGTAAAGGGAACCTCAGACCAAATGCTCAGAAAGCAGATGTTTTCTGGATGTTTTGAACAGCTGGGGGGAGAATGACACATGTCAAGAGCTACCATCCATTTGGGGTACTCTGAGTTGGGGCAAGATCCCAAGTTTAGGAAACTATTTCTTAAATAAGCATTCCAGCATTATTCTTCTCTATGCTGAAGCAAGAACTTCCAGATGTTCCAAAGAACCAAATTTCTCGTACTTGATAAGACAGGTGTATTTTCACAGACCTGTGAAATAACAGCAATTACCAAGCTGTGGAAAACTGTTTTCTGTTCTGTAAAAATTCAGAACAGCCTCTCTCATGAAGACAGAGTTCTCCATAAACCCGATACAATCAAATCACACACACAGAGGGAAACTGGAATTCTCAACAGATCTCCAAAACCCGGATAAGGGAACTGTCACTTAGTGAACTCCATTTCTGCCATGAGTCTTCGCTGACAATAACAGTCCCCTGAGGAGGGGAGAAGAGGCTTAATGGGAAGTCAAGGGCACAAGACAAGTGCAAAAACACGGTCAAAAAGCTCACAAGAAGTTTTATAAGAATGTAAGTTCTGTAAAAATGCTAGAAACAATGCTACACAGCATTTCCTTGGAACATTTCCAATGCCAGAGGAAAATTACAACTTGATAAATTAGCACGTAAGAAAAAAACTGTCCCTAAGACAATTTCAGATGATCTACCTTTCTTAAGACAAAGCTTATATGATTTTTCTAGTAATTTTCCTAAATAATTTAACCTTTCATTTCCCTTATAACTTTACCTATCATAAGAGTTTAGTATTAACACACATTTTACAACCTCAAACCCTTTACAACTATTGAACAGAACATAAGTTTTTAGTAGATTTTTAATCCTTCCCTATGTCTTTGTGCATTCAGATTAACTGATGTCACTGGAAGACAGCAACAGTACAGAGCACACATGCACGCAGCTCCTCGTGTTGAGATTCCAGCTGGGTAAATATACGCAGTGTATTGAAAGATGCTGGCATGATCACTAATTACAAAGTTTGACTGTTTTAAATATTTTTGTTCTGTAAGTGTCTTCAACGTAAAACCTTGGTGAATGGGAAGTTTTTGATAGCCGTATTCCCTTTCTTATTACTTAGTGGAAGCTTACACCACCCTCCTTAATAATAAAGAGAATTCAAATTTTGAGTTAGGGTGCTCGAATATGAGAAAAATAACCCCACTAGATTTCTCTACTGCAGAATGTAAATAAAGTAATTTTTTTCTAGTAATTTAGTCATATTCTAACTAGCTTTGCATTCAAATTACAGTCTTTTATTATTTTGAATATCCTTGTTCAAAGTCAAATCCAGGGACTTGAGACAAAGCACAAATTAACAGATAAGGCTGTCTGGCCCTTGAATACTAACTAACATTTAGTGTAAACCCGGTGTCTTAAGGAATATGCCTCTGCTGAAATTTGATGCTGAATGAATTGATTACCTGCCTCTGCTCTTGATTCCTTTTTCTCATTTTCTCACGGATGTGCCTACAAGCTAAAGTAAAATGAGAGGCAGATAGGACCAAGTGTAGGTAAAACCTCCCCATTCCCGAAACAAGAAAAGGAAGCACAAAGGAAATTTGTAGGGCTGTTATCAGATTAGAAACAGCATTCCAGAATTCTCTACCCTGTCCACCCTTCAGCACAGACACAGAGTTCAAAGATTCATAAATCCTTACTACGGTCCTGTAAAAGAAACTATTAAGCCTGTTGTGCAGACACCTAACACACATTTCTTGGAGCTAGAAATACAGCCTGACAGTTTGGGCTTTGAGTTTCCTGTCCATGTTAGTAAAACCCACAAAAGTTTACATTTTGCATGCTAATTTTGTGTACAATAATTCAATTATATGCTATTTACATACCAGTCACCTTCTACATTGCTTGCTGGTTTTTGTTTTCTGGCATTTGGTTTATTTTCACATGTGCTTCAAATAGAAACATTGATTAATTTTTAAAGCCATTACGCTTTGCTCATTTGTCTTTGGGAAAAATGACAAACTCTTTTGTGAAGCTCATATTGATTGCTAGAGCAGGAAAAAGCACAGGTTTTTGGTACAAGAACTTCTCACTTTGAAAACAAACCCGTCAGCTTCAACAATCATCCATAATTTCCTTCATTTAATGAGCATTATGATCTAACAGGAGTAAATGGTATTAACAAGGTAATGAAGCATTAGTACTGGCATGGTCAGCATCTAGCTGTCAGATACCAACATTTCACAGCATCTGTTAATCCTAAGCAAAGTCTTGACTCTTACTCAAAGTAAAATAAGCACAGTAAGCTTCAAAAAGACACATCACACGTGAGGAGAGAGAACTGGGATACAATTGTATTTTAAGGATTCTGTGCGAAGTTACCCAGAAAAAGATCTTTCAAAAAGAAAAGACTGTAGACTACTGTCCTGGTTTGACTGGCACAGGACTAATTTATCTTCTAATACTTAGGAAAACTGTATGTTTAGAAGACTCTGGTGTCTGAATTTGGGAAAATATTTACTTTGTAGCCAGCTATGGTGTGTGGTTGTCAAGGTCNGTGTTTTTCAAGGTCTGAGTGTTTTTGAGCTTGCCATGTGCAGGGATGAGGAGCAAGACCTGGGCACTTGACCCAAGCTGGTCAACAGGGTTATTTCATACCACGAACATCACATTCAATAAAAATTAGGCAGTTTGCCGCAAAGTTCTCTCTCTCCCTTGATGGCTGCCATCCTGAGAACTTCTTGCCCCGGTGCCAGACCCCTGAGCCCTTCCCTTCCTCCCCAAGCCATAGCACTTGCAGTGACTAATATTTGCTGTCACTGCTGGGAGTGCACAGGTTCCTACTGATAGAGTTGGCCGAGTATAGTCCTTCTATATTTTATATTAGTATCAGGATCAATACTGGTTCTTTACTGTTATTAACGTTAATTATCTAGTTTTATTCTATTAAATCTGTTTATATTTCAACCCCAGGGTTTTCTTGTTTTTTCCCCTTCCTCTTCTCAGGTTGGGAGGGGGCATCAGGTGATAGAGTAATTGTCTAAACAACAATACACTGCTGTGGGTTTTCTCAAATGATAACAACTACAAATATCCCTTAGAAGAAACAAGCAAAAAAAAATCATGAACTGCTTAAGACAAACTGCTTCAGTAACAAAACTAAAACCAGGCCTAAAACTAAAACTCTGGACCTGGGGTGGCTTGTTTTTGGAAGAGCACACCACTTACTATAATACTGTAATACTGGAGATGTATATACAATAAAACTACCACCTCCAGTACTTAACAGAAACATGGAAGGGTGTTGCATTTTCAGTATACTAGAATTATTTCTCTCCAAGCAGAACATGCCAATTACTAAAACTCACACAGATACTTGAGACAACAGAGGGCTTTCCTCACATGCTAAAACAAGTCTTGCTTTTGCCACAGACTCCAAGGTGGACATGTCTGGAAAGCTAAAGGCAACTCAACTCATTCTGCTCTGACCACCCCCTGACCCTGTAGCTCAGCAGCACACATACCTGCACCTGTGAGGTAAGGGTTCCTCCTATGACTTCCTTGTGATTTCAGGTAAGGTACATAAGGAGGAAAAGATAATCTGATAAAGCAAGTAACAGGTGAAATTAAACAATCCACAAGGTTCAGTATTTGAAATGCCAAACATTTCTTTTGCTTTACACCTACTGAGCAGAAACATGTAGATATAAACAAACAAAACCCACAGCATTGCGCAAACACAGCACACAGCCTGTATTGACTTTTCTGTGCATCACCCGTTCAGGGCAACTAGACAGGAGACCAGTACTCTACAGACAGGGAGGCAGGGGACTTCTCTCTACTTAGTTGTTTTTAGCTTCTTCTAGGGTTGTTGGGAAGCAGAGATTTCCACATAGATTGGTCGTAGCCCTGGTACAAACAGCTGTCACCTGACCAGGGATGGCTTCTTGGAGGACGAGGGGTACCCTGATGCACATGCGAAAGCGAGCTACGAGGACTGGTAACATGGTGTCTTCAGTGTCAGATGCTAGTGCCTTCACATTGCCTCCAGAACTGTGGTTTTAGTGAAAAACCCCACAAATTAGCAAATTTTGGTCTCCATCAGAGTGCTTTGGTTGTAATTTTGTCTGTTCCCACATAACGCACTACCATATACTGCTATACTATATTCCATAAGGAATCAAAACAAGTTGATTCTGGGCCGTTTTGAAGAACACATGAGCAACTGTCCCGTAACACGGTAAATCCCTAGACAGAAACGCACACCTTTGGACAGCTTAGAAAAACATGTTTTCTATTTATTTAAAAATAAGTTTGTAGTTACTACATTGCAGTGACAGTAATTCTTACACATACATTCTAGTTTGTATAAAAGGATTCAAAGTATTATGCATCAAAACTAACATAGAAAGTGTCCACATAACAGTAAAGAAATTTCCAATCCATATGTACAAAAAGAAAGGGCACTGTTATTCTGGCGAGATACTTCAGGTTATAGCATGATAATCCAGGTTTCTGGAAGGAAAAAAAAACCTTGATAAAGCTAAAGAATTATAGTTTTCAAAACTGTTACTCATTACATACAACAGATTTGTGTTTTACAGAATTCTGTACAAAATAAGCATAATTTTTAATCTGAAAATGTGTCAGTTTCAAAATTAACCTTTCTAGGTCATTTCCTCGAAGTGGAGCTCCATTCTATACATATTTAAACATTATGACAGAATTTAATTCACGCAAGATCATTATCCAGTTGCCCGCCACACTTCTGCAGTTTTAGTATGGTCCAAAAATGTAACTTCTGTACAGTCTCAATGTATTAGCAAACTCAGCACTAAACAGTACATGTACATCATACTGGCATGTGTACATGATAGGTACTTATATTTCTTTCTACTCCCAATTTGTATGCCCTCATTCTTTGTTCTTTCAAGGTAGAAATTCATAGCATAGTACTACCTTCCCTTCCTAAAATGTATTGTTTGCATTATTTGAAGTGAATTTCCTGATGTATTTATCTGCATTAAAAAGGATTCAAATGACTACTTGTCTCACTACTGACTCCCTAAAAGCTAAATTTATTCACCTTTATTTTATTGCAGCATATAAGGTTTCTCTCTAGAATGCCTTGAGGCTGTTACACCCTTGGGGAGGAGGGGAAGCTAATCGCCCTTTTCTGCAATTTAAGATGTCTTTTATTCTAGCTTTCCTGGTGCGTTTCCTCCTCTAACACTCCGTAAAATGACACGGCGAATTCCCACATTAAAATTAGCACAAATGCAAAAGCACCTAGAGGTTAGCTCTAGTTTAAAATCTACCTGTTATTTCCCCCAGACACGGTAGAAAGTGTACAAGCTGTATTCCTGATTCAAAAACAGGAAACTACGTAAGCTGTCAATCCCAGATTTGTTATTGGAAACACATTGTCAAGCCTTGGCCAATTTTATGGAATTTAATACACCTTCCTCTGCATATGAACAAGCATGTATATACAATAATTTACAGCAGAAAACTAACAGCCCTTTTATCAGTTGAATATCTAGGTCCCCTTGGAAACCAATCTGTTACAAGAACTTCAGGGATAAAAGAAAATATATTGTATAGTAATTTTACACAGTTAATTTGGCTTCATTATGTAGTAAACAGAAAATGAGCTTTTGCTGTTTTTAGGTGAGGTTTTAACGCACTCTACCTTCTGTATCACAGCACTGTTGCTGAGTTGTATTTAAATTCTTGTTACACACTACTGTGTTAAAAAAAAGCAAAAAGAAAAACCTTTAAAAAACTACTGTGGACAAAATATACTACTTTAAAGTAAGGTAAGGACTCGGGACACAATGTAATTATTGTGGTATAGCTGTATCTCGATTGACCAGCAATATGTTAAAATTACCTCAGCAAGATTTGCATGCTTCAAATTAAATGCGACTGCTGATGAAAGTGAGCTTAAAAACCTCTAACCCTCCAATCTACTATGTAAGTATGGGGTGAAAGGGTCCCATTCAGTTAAGCCTATTGCTTTTATAGAACCAGTCAACCATTTAACATGTGCCTAAATTCAAATTACACGCTAAAGCATTTACTTGTAGTCCTTGATCCAACAAATGTGAGCAAAAGATTTAACAATGTGGTGTAAAAATTGTAACATGCTTGAAGTTACTGAATGGACAGGCTATTTTTGGGGTTGTATGTAGTCTTTTTTTGGTGAGACAAAAAGCCTCTGGCACAGAATCAGAATTGGTACTTGAAAAATATTTGTACAGCAATACAGTGAGTTGTCTCTACACTAAAATTTATTTTTTTATAGCTATTAATATATCCTACGTGCTGCATCAGGGTCCTTTATCAATTAATAGTTTTACAAATATTAAGCCATAGTAATATTTAACTCAACCAACTCAATCTTACAAGTCTATCAACAAACTGATCACATGTACAAACTGGACACTGTACAAATAAACATATGCAAATATATATCACAGCAGTCTAATCACTGGAGGAAGACATTTTTCTGTAAAGTTGTATCACCGGTCATTGCCGAGTGACAAAAAGCTCTAGTTCAATATTGACAATAATGAACACTATAGTGGTAAAATTTAAGTTCAGTTCCCAGAAAACACACTAACAACAGAAACAAAATGGCTAAAGAGTTGTTAAGTATGTAGGCACAGGTACAATGATTTCTGTTAAACATTTAGAGCACACTGGTATCACAGAAACAGAAGTTATTTCCTCATCGGTAGTTAGAGAACACACTGTTACGAAGATACCACTCAGCGGTAAATACCAATTTTAATGTTTCCCAGTATAGAGTAGAAATACCAGAACAGTATCCTCGTATCCATGTCTAATATAAAAGAATTTAATGAATAAAACTGCGTTAATTGCTGCCAGGTCTGCAAGATCGTTTGCATGTATATGACTATGAATCTATGTAATATTTACAATGCAAATGTGAAACAAGCACATGAGATTTTGATATTCCATTTTCTGAACCAGTTGTTAGGTACTTGAGATGGCATTATAAAACATGCATATAGCTACAGTTATTAAATTATTTCAGAACACTGACCAATAGTTTATTGCTCACATTTAAAAATTTAAGACTTTGTAATCAAAAGCTCTTTTTCTGTGTTGATACAGTATGTCACAACAATCTCAATACATTCTTTCCCCAACCAAAATGCACAGTCTAATGGTGACTGAAGTCTCATAAATAAAGTTTGCAACCTAGTGAAATTAAATTATAAAAATATAACTTTTAAGTACATCTGGTATTAACTTTAATAATTTTTAGTGTTGCTTATATAAAAAACTTGACCCAAATTATGCACAATTTATTTTAAAAGCAAAAAACATTAATGTGTCTAATATGAATTAAAAAATTACTGGCTGAAGTCACCGATATTACTGGGTGGGAAGCAGTACCCATGTTCTGCAGGTAAGGCCTTCTACTCTCATAAAATTAAGATGTACAGTTTCCTACCTACTGTTAAGGGAACACATTATTTCAGTCTCTGAAAGTTACTTACAAGGTATTTTCAATATATAAATATATACATAAACATGCCATACAAAACATTATTACAAATGGAGTAAATACAGAAGTTGAATTTTTGATATAATCTTATTTCATATATTACAATGCAGATAACATCAGGAAATTACACATTTTCAAATGATTGCCTTCATCAGCAAGATTTGACAAAATGAACAAGTAGAATCAATTAGCTTTGAATTTTGAAGCTGTATTGCAACTGTACAATCATAGCTTGTTATCTTACCACGTGTTTAGTGACTCCATTTTAATTGAATGATAAAGAAATACTTGTTAGAAAAATAAATATACCAACAAATGAAATGCAAACTAATCCCTGCTCCCCAAATTCATATCCATAACAGTTCAAAGAGGATCTGGAAAATATTTTGGTAATTTTTTTTGTAGCAAAATGCATAATGAACTACATAAAACTAGGTATGGTGGATACCAATTTCCTATCCACAGTAAGCATGCTTCTGTTCCTCTTGGTGCCAGATACCAATGTTCTTTGCTGAAACATTTAAGCTTTTTTTTTTTTGTAACAGAAAATAAAGAGTGAAGAATTAGGCCTCCAATAAGTATACAGAATCTGTGCAGATGTAAGGTCTTAATTCTGTATGCCCTCCCTTCCAGGTATTGCAGATGATGTTTGTTAAAAAAAAGAATTATTATAAAGTAAGGGTGTGTACAGAATTGAAGTTTCATTTCAGGTTTATTTTTTCAACTAAGTTAGGGTCACACACACGCAAAAAAAGCCCTCTCCCACTACCCAAACTTCCAAAATAATGTATAACCAGAAAAGTTTGGTTACATTTTTGTACCATACCAGATCTCAGAAAATACGACTACTTCTGTATTTTTTTTCCTTAAAACTGGACAATACTTTAAGTGATAGAAAATGGTATTAAAGTTTGTTTGTAAAGGTATAAAATAACTAAATGTACCATAAACAAATAAATAACTGCTTTTCTTTTCTAGAGCAGTACATATAACAATACATTCCCCTAAGTCATATAGTTATCATTTACAATAGACAACTTAATTTTACTAAGGATGCAAGAAATAATAGAATACAAGGCACAATCATTAAATGGAATTTTTCTTTAGGGTGTATATTGACTTATGTCAGCGTGATATACCATAAAAAGTGCAGAAAAACACAATGTGCAATGAGACCACTGTATAAAACATGATTGCATAAAAAGTGATTTGGCCTTTGAACCTTAATAATTGAAAATAACCAATCTTCCCCTTAAAATTAAACTATAAAGTATGACATTTTAAAATTTATTTTCAATTCTAGTGCTATCTAAAAAATCCTGAAAAAAATTTATACCTGGGTAATATTTTATATGTATGTGTTTATGTATATATTAATATATACACATACACTCTTCTTTGTAGGTCATTTTAGCCTCTTAAGTATGTCTAAAGTTGTAGAAACAACAATCAATCTGGATCAGAAAGTAAACATCATAATTCCATACCTGTCCTGTAATTTCCTTGAATCCTTTAACCAATTATACATTTTGTCTAAAACATCTCTGTCAAAGGACCCCACCAGTGCATTATTTTCTACCAAAAGTACCAAAAAGGATACATTTCAGAACAATGTTAACAACTTACTATTTAAAACAATACACAGCTTTTATCACTGCAAATGGTATGCTGTACTGACACTCAAAAAGAAAAAAAGGCTTTCCACTGCACTGATTCTCAGTCTTTGGCACAATAAACAGAGATTTAGTGATTGATACAAGAATCAAGGTCTGAAAAATTAGACATTAGTCAAATTTTTTCCAATGTGGATATATATATATATATTTGTGATTACATTTTTGCTATGTTTGGCAGAACTTGGATAAACCAACAGCCTGTGCTAGGCTTCTTTTGCAGTTGAACGTTCCATCGCAACTGAAATTAAGCATTTTCAGATTAGCAAAGTTTGGTATTTTTGTATCTAATAGAGATGTAAGTGAATTTACTGCCACTTTTTGCCAAAATCTGCCTTCCTAGGCAACCTGGCTTTACAATCAAAGTGTACCTTACTTGGTCAAAAATAGACTTCTGTTTTCAGTTTGTGGCATGAAAAGTTCTATCATCTTTTTTTAATTGTGTAGAGATACTACGCACTACTTGAGCAGAGTAGTTCTCAACTCCATACGTTAGTCAGAAGTTGCTTCAATTATTCTCAACTGTGAATAAAATGACTGTTGAAATGCATAACCTATTTGGAGGGCAATAAATAGCAAAAGTTTAAAATATATATTTCTTTCAAAGAATGTTCTTTCAGTTTATTTTTTGCTATATTTTTCTCCCCAAATCAGAACATATTCTTCTAACCCATAATAGCAGCAGGGAAGCAGAAGTCTGTTCTGCTGTTCCTTAACTGTACCTGCTTCATAGCATTCTGAAGTAAAACCCTTGGTAAAAATTACCAACCAATTAAATTAGCTTTTGCTTTTTCAGTCAACTTTCGGACTCTGCCTCTGCTAGACGTTCCAAAAGTTAAGGAGGTGTCTTCAAACAATAGCTGCCTTTGCTCTTCCTCAGAGTCATCTTCATTGTAAAAGGCTGTCCTCCTACCCTGGTTTCTAGTTCTCATGTGAGGTTCAGAATCTTTAAGCTCTTCAGACCCCTCCTCCATAGGCTCATCTATCTTTTTCCTCCTGCTTCTTGTTTGCATTTTAACATTCGCAGGAACTAAAAGGTCCGAGCCTGGCTGATGGGTCTTTATCTTTCTTTTTGGCTTTCTACCCCCACGGCCTTTTTTTTGTAACAAGTCTTCCTTCATATTATTTTCAGAAAGAGAATTGCATGCAGTAGAAGCAGAGGCTTCTTCTGGTACATCCCTTGCGGTCTGGATTGTATTCTGCTCTGCAACCTTTTGCTGTTCAACAACTTGTGGCTTTTTTGGTTTTCTGCCTCTTTTCTTGTGCACCACTTCACAGCTACTGTTATTAGTCTCCACCTTAGGTTTCCGTCCAGGACCTCTTTTAACTGGAGGTTTCGAAGGCTGTCCTCCGTGTCCATTTACCTGAACGCTTCCTGATGCCAAAGCATTATTCTTGCAATCTGCCGTAAAGAAATGAGAGTACTTATCACGTAACAGATTTGCATTTACATTCATTTTCACACTGCCTTAATAAAACTCTTACTAAAATATCTGAATGGATTCACAGTGACTGCCAATCTGTCAAAATCTAAGAAACCCAAAGTAGAGCTTGAAGAGCTTCATGCCAGTATGCAATAAGGACTAACTTATAGTTGGGTTTAGCCCAAGGTAGCTTGAAGAAAAAAAAAAAAAACAAA
>VUYV01000036.1:1210645-1263376 GCA_008711295.1 Anarhynchus alexandrinus | reverse complement strand
ACACAAACCAAAAAAAAAAAAAAAACCCCCACACCCCAAAAAAAAAAAAAAAACAAAACAGAAAAAAAGTGAAAAAGGGAACAGCTTGGGTGTTTTTCTTGACTGATGCTACACCAGTGGACAAAACCTCCTATTTGGTACCTGCAACAGCAAAAAGCTGCTCAAGAAGCATTGCTGCAAGGATCAGGAATGCTTCACAGTAAGTCATCTCTGCGGAAATGAAAAAGTTTTTTTCAGCCTGAGGTAGCATCCTTTATAGCCAGTTCATTACACCAGGGTTATTTCAACAATAAGTGATGAAANAAAAAAAAAAAAAAAAAAAAAAAGAGGTACGCAATTTGCACAGATTTCTCACATTAACAGACGGCAGAAGGTATTTGCTTGGAGACTTTTATGGACTATGAGTTTTTCTTAGGTGAGTGGTACTCAACTTCCTCAGTGAGGCATGTCACAGGACCCCTTACGGAGATGTCCTGATATCACAGCCCTTGCCTAAAACATGTCCAGGAACAGACTCACAGCCAGCGTGATAGTTCATCCAATCCTTTGATGGAACATCAATGCACAGCTCCTGCTGTGTTCAAATGTGCCCCATCATGCGCTAAAAGCACAAGCCTCCACTGTCACATGAGTGAATGTGCAGGAAAGCAAGGATCACGTCAACAACATTCAGATACCTCTGACATGACCAAATATCCAGACATATAATGGGTGAATATTTAGCCATGCAATGTGATGACTGCCCAGGCCTTTGTGAGAAGCTTATAAGGAACAGACAGATGATTTAACTTAGCAGACCACAAGCTGCTTTTTCAGAAGCATGGACAAGGAAGAACGAACAGATAATCCTCAGGGAGAAGAGGACTACCAGGAGTAACCAGATTAATTAGCTGGGGCCCAACTTGTAGACTACCGTTTCTCCATCTTCAGAGAAAAGATGCTTAGTGGATCTAGCTGCTTCGCAGCAGCTTTACAGTTCAAAGCTCCTTCATACACAGGAAAGCTTTTATGACTAGGAGATCTTAGTTCAGTCTCCACAGAAGCTTTGACTTTTAAGGTATCCAGACATCAAAAGACCATGCAAGTTCAGTCAGAAGACTGTATGACACTAGGTCTGATCAACCCATACAAATAAACAGAAGCAGTAAACACAGCATAGTTCTATTTTGCTGTGGCAAAAAAAAATGAAAGAACGAAGTTACAGCTGGGATGCTTTGATCTTTATGCTCGTGGTTGTGGAGGGTGTAATCCACTCAGTGCTACTGACCCAAATATAACCCACTGAAGAGTTTTATTGGGTAAAAGCCACAGGGTTTAAAGTGTGACCTTGCAGAAGTCTGCTTTGGAATCTGAGAACTCATAAGCTGACCCTTGTAATAATTTAAATGAAGGTACAGATATGTTAATGTATCAAAATTGGACAGACAACACCATTATCACACCATGGAAGTGGTGCTAAGAGCAGTCAAAACCATGCTAATTAATCAAGAAGAAACTCACTGTGACTAAGTTGTTCCACTAGACTTCATTTTTCTGCTAAATCCTAATGCATACTAATTTCCCCACCCCCAAATTATCACAACTAAGGCACAACACTACAGCCACTACATCAAGTAACTGGGAGGGAGAAAGTTCCAAAGAAACTCTGTACCTTGTTGATTAACAGTGGAAGATTTTACTTTGCGCTTGATTTGCTTCTCTTTCTCGGGATTTTCTCTTGTGGAGTTATTCCTAGTGTTATGACTGTAATCAGACTGAGTAGGGATTGATACAATATTCTGGTTCTTGGAATGTTTGGTTGAATTCTCCAGTACTAGAAGGACAAAAAAAAGAAAAAAAAATATTCAAGTTAAGTAGTTTATACCGTATTCAATCTTATCCGGCTAAAAAGGAAGTCATATTCTACTACAAACAATTTGAATCAGTGATTGAGAAGTGAGAAAGCTTCCTGGATAAAATAACATAGCCTAACTTGCTCAGTTTTCCTCTGATGAACCTCAAAGGCCCAAGAGCTTTAAAACAGAAGCAGTCTTAGCTGAGACAAATACATTAGATTTCCAAAGAGCAATTTTTATGTTTGAAAACATTCACAGCTTCAAAAAAAACCCCAAACAATCAAAACCCCAACTTGCCTGACTTTCCTGACCCTGCAGTAGTATTAGGCTTTGTAATTAAAGGCTTTATTGTTAAAGGCTTTGCTCCTGAAGAAGTAGATGGTTGCTCTGTAATAGCCACATCTGTTATGCCCCTGTTGCTTCGAGTCCGCACAAGGGAAGAGGTTTCAGCTGCTTTTCCATTCATCTGAGGTGGAGCATGTCTCAGTGCTGTTGACCGTGCAGGTGCAGAAGACGAAGAGGTGGCAGAAGTTTCTGCCTTCAGCGGAGGTTTTATTAATCTCCTCTTCCTTTCAGGGCTGAAAAAGGAGTAACAGTTTGTATCCTGGATGACCACTTTTTTACTTTACAGGAATAAATAAAATTAAATGCTAGTGTCCGAGATCATGGGAGTAAAACAATCATCTCTGTATGGAGTATGTTAAAAATATGACATTTACTGTAGAAATTCATGTAGTTATGAGCCTCTGAAAAGTGAATCTTTACAATAAATGCTATAGTTATACAATAAAGCACAATGCCATCACTATCCTAACGATGCTGTTTTACTGTACATGTTTAGCAGTTATTTGAATTTTAAGCACTTACACTAGGATAGCTCTAAGTAAAGTTTAAAATTCTTCCACATCATAGGGACTTGCATGTCAAAGCTATCATTCTGCAATACAGGGAATAGTAAAGGAAGTATTAAGAAAAAAACCTAATTTCTACTAATGAGGTATGTCAAACTGGCACAGCATTTAATGAATACTGTAAAGGAATTAACGTACCTGGATGCAACACTACTGGAAACTGAGCTGCTTCTACTTCTTTTTTTTCTTCGTTTCTTTATTGTATTTCTTTTATGAAAGCGTAGAGCAGATTTATAATCCGATAAAATAGAACTTATGTGTTCTTCAAAGAAAGCAGAAAGGCGCAAACTCATGCTGTAGATCTGAAAAAGAAAAGCCAGTAAACAAGCAAGTTTTAGACTTTTCCAAAGCATCATTTTACTTATTTATCATTGAATAATAGCTAAAAAAGTAAACTGATTAATATGGAAAAGTTTTAAGGAAATTTACAGCCTGTCTCAACAAATTGACACTCATCCATGTGTAGGTTTGCTTTAATATTTTCATGTTTTTGAAAAGTATATTACAACTGAAGATCAGACACAAAAGGAAAAATTAGAAAAGCCACCTTTTCAACTGACTCTCCAGAATGCATCCCTTTCTAGCTTCAGCAGAAACCAGAGAGATCCCTAACGGAGTTTTACTGTATCATAGCTAGGGTCAAGAAATCTAATGTTCTTCTGTATTAAGTTGCATCCTTATATCCCATATTTGAACATCAGTCTATTCCTCTTATGGATGAATTGATAATACCAGTGAGTTGGTTGCAGCAGGTACAAAAAAATGTGTTAAAATTATTAAAATGCACATTTTTCCTCTTTTTTTTTTTTTTTCCCCCTTTCTAACCTCAGATGATTTACAGAGAGACTCAACTGAACTCAGTTTAGATCACAACTAATTATTTGAGCACAGCTCCTATTAATTTTGGAAACAAAAACACAGAAGTGAACTGTCTAGATACTTTAAGAGGGGACAGGGCACCTTCTTAGAATACGAAACACAAAGACAATATTATAACAGTTGTCTACCTAATGATGCACCAGACAAACTATCAGAGCGCCAGATTAAACAGTAAGCGTGACAGACTCTGAATGCATTACCAGAGAGGACATCCAAAGAAATTTCATAAGAAAATATGTCAAAAAAACTATATGAAAATGTATGTCTAATGTGCCAAGGAAAAAAAACCAAAACCACACACGCTGATGGGTTTAGGTTTACTCTTCAAGTAAGCATCAGTGATGTAAAGAAAGATGCTAAAACATCACTGAATGACAAATGCGAGTAAAAACATCACCATTCAACAATTACATGTTGCATACATTGAAAGTATATTGGTTCTGGAATATTAAAATTCTTGACATCAGAACCTTCCACTTCCAAGTAAAATAAAAAATAGCTACAAGTTTACTGCTATACCATTCTGTTTGGAAGAAGCATGAAAAAATATGAAAATGTTAGAAGAATCTGTGAAACCACAACAGAGCTAAGATAATGTCAAGCATTCTCTTTATGTTGGTTTGAGGAGATCAAGAAAAAGAAAAACCACAGAAGAATCCAGACCTGCCGCAAAAGCCCTGCCTTTTGATGCAACCGAAAGACAAGACACTGATTCTTGTTAGCCGAAATAGTGAGTGAGACTGGCTATTATTAACTGAATAGAGACCGAACACTGATCAGTCCTTCTTGCTAGTTACCTAACTAAGGAATTTGTCCCTGTGTTTTAAGACATTAAGTTTAATGTCTTTAGGTCCTGATGATTAATTTGCTATTTAGGAGGGCCAAACATAAAAGCTATTGATAATTCTAGTCTAACACCTATAGTGTATTAGTAGAAGAAAAGCTATACAGAAGCCTTGAACATGCATAAGTAGACATTTATAACTTTCACTGCTAACAGATACTGTACCTACAAGTCAATTTAAGAGAAAATATTAACTCTACCACTAGCAGGCATTTCAGTATCAGCTCCGTAAGAATGGCTCTGTAGGTTTGTGCTTTACATAAAGAGTTCTGTTTCCCAGAAATCCTACGTGTTTCATTACAGTCTCCCTGCCTACTGGTGAACAGCACATAATGTCATTATCCTCTGCTCTCTATATCTGGATATTTCAGTTTGGGACAATCTCCAAAGTACTGTACCCACAATAATGTTTCTACAAATCTTTCCTTCAATGTGGCTCTCCCTTTAAATCCACTTTCACTTTGTGTTTTGAAACACACTCGCAGAACATCAGAACTGTAGGCATTTAAACAGTATACATTCCTTTAATGCAAAGCTATACTACTTTCTCAGAAATATTTATGTTTGAAGATCAGAAATAATTAAACTTGGTTTTAAAGTAATCAATGACACTGCCTGTTTTTCTGTCCTGTGTTTCAGGTAGAAGCATTCTTTCAAACAAACAAATAAAAAAGAACAAGTCTTACCCTTGATCTTTTACTTGGTGTATAGGCCTTGGAATTGCTAAAAATAAGTCTCACATCTTTACACAACTCCATTGGTGACTCATAGTTTCCAGCTTCCAGTGTTTCTCTAACAGTAGCAAAATCCATAGGAGTGTCAATAATATCTCTATAATCCTGTTAAGAAATAGCAAAGCAATGTATTAAAATTTTTTCCCCCAAGGCTTAATGTATCATTTTCATTAGGATGCATTTGATAAACCTGTTTAAACCAAATTGTCCTCTTTAAATCAGTATGGAATACTCCCAATGACATTTTGCTCCTTTCTACTCATACACAACATAACTCCTCATAGACATACTCGACAGGATGGAGGTTAGAAGTTAACTGATACAACATTTAATGCATTTTGTAAACACGTTTACTGAAATACAGAGCTCAAAATTTTGTGTCCTAAGTGTTATATTACTGACACACTGTCACGAAGATAACCGTGATATGAAAGCATGACTACAAGCTCTCTGGGTGGCTTAGCAGCTCCAACGTGGTACTAAGCCTAATACTGTTTTGACGTATTAGCTTTAAAATATGAAGTTTGAATATTAGAACCCGATCAGAGGCTTAGCACATCCCTGCTGAAACCTGAGCAGTTTCCCAAATGGAGACCTGACCATTTAGGAAAGTAATGTTAAAATAATGAAAACTCCACAGGCTTAAATAGGACCCTGTTCAAGCCAATGTCAGAACATTTTTTCTAGGCTATGGCAGAAACAGAATAGCCATATGACAAAAAACTTAAATACCAAAATTAACCAAAAAGTTAACTTAATCCATCAGAGCAAACAGAACCTGCGTGAGTGCCTCTGAACATTAAACAGATTTGTGACACCAGGGAGCAGTGTTTCATGCCCAAGCCCAGTAAGTAGGCTCTCTCTACCAGCTCACTTGAGGATATCAAACACAAAAGGACCACTTATAGTTGGCCACAGCATAAAGTTTAGGTTACTTCAAAAATAATGGTGCCCAATGCTTGCAGAAGTGCCAAGACAGACCTACTAGTGACTTCCGGAAGAGAAGCATTTCTTTTCTCTCATTGGGACAATTCATTTCCCCCAACATAATCACCTTAGAGTGATATTTTAAAGAAAAACTTAATTAGAACAAAAGCATGCAAAACCTTTGCTTTGCTATTGAAAGTAAAACTAGCTTAAAAGGCAAAAAGAGATCCAAGGCAACAAGACTTCGGTGTTAAAATATTCTGCAGTTACAAACGGCTGCTCATGCTCTGAACTCCAGTGTAATCACCCAGGCAGAAAGCAAGATTTGGGAAAGTCATTGTTACTACAGTTAATGTTTCACTACAGTTCTTCAAGTGGGAATTTTTTCTACATCAAGCCCAGATGACTGTGATATGACAATTACTTTTAGTTTTTACACTGCTGAAATGAAAACAAAAGATAATCCATGACAACATTTGTCAGATGCAACAACCAAACATATGTACTTCTTATATGACCGTTTTTCACCCAGAAAAGCAAAGATGCATCTTAATTGCAAAAGCTGCGATTTACTTAACAACATAGGCATCCCTGAATATAAAACATTTTGCAACTAAAGTATTTAAGACAGCAAAGAACTACAATTTCTTTTGAAATTACTTTAAAAAGACAAAACACATTACTATCAGGTGACAACCAAACAGTGAAAAAAAGTGTCTGTCAGAGCTGCCTGAAATTTCAATTAAAAGAGTTGGAAAAATGGTCACAGTTGAAAAAAAAAAACCCAACCAAAACCCACCTAACAATTGGATTATAACCAGCCTTCCTATTCTAAAATACTCACTGGATATTCAAGGAGATCCACTGGTTGTCGAAATGGTTCAGAGTCTTCGCACTGGAAAATGAGATTCAGCAGCTCCTGACATTGCTTCTTCCATGACTGAATATCATATGACTGGGCTCTATTACGTAGCCGCCGCTTTGGCTGATGATCCTGAAATGACAATATTGTCTGGTATATAACAGATAAACTAGGTACCCTGAAGGATATAAGTTCTAATTAATGAATTCGTACATGCAGCAGCACAGACAGAAATGCTTTTACATTGAACAGCTCAGCAGAACACTTCGGTCACTTTAAGTTCAAAACCTTCCAACAGCTGAGATTACACAATAATAAAAATATTTTCAGTTTTACAAGCCTTTGTTTACAAATGCATTTCTAAGTATTTATAGCACTGTAAATAATAATAAAAAAAATTACCTTTCTTTTTCTAGTGGAAGTTCCTGGCACATTTGTATCTTTCTCTTCTTCCTTTGAGCAAGATAATGAGTCGCATAAAAAGGTTAAAAAAATATAAGCATATATGAGTAGGTGAGTTCTTTTATACTTCACTTATAATTTGAGTCTTCACAGTTCTATCCCTGTCCCTCTGGGAAGCATTTCATCAGTTTTGAGAACCTCTCAGAAGTCTAAAGAAGCATCTAAATTTTCCAATAAACTGTTCAAGCTCTCTGCACTAAAGGAGTAGAGGAGGCTGGATTTTTATCCAGTTTCCCAGCTGACAGAAAAACATTTAACTGACTGAAAAGTACACCCCACTCCCTTACAGTGACTGACAATTGTACTTTCATAGCCAGTAGGACAGACAGCAGTCCCCGTTGCTCCAGTCTATCAATGCCAATGTCTAAGACACAACTGCTTACCTCATCAGAGTCAGACAACACTTTCTTCTTCATTGCATTGTATAATGGAATTATGTCATAGCAACTCTGGTCTCTGTGTAAAAAGAAACACACACTAACATTTATTTTCCATCCTCACCTATGGAATCAACTGTATTTTGCATAGGATAAGGAGAACACTTATGAAACCATTCCCAAATAAAACAATAAAGTGTTTAGTGCTATATGAATACTAAGAGGACTGCAGTAATAAGAAAAGCTAATTTGCTCAAAAAGCTGTAAAATATTATCTGCACTCTACAAAATATCGACCACTTAACCATGTCAATGTTTTAAAATTAAAAATCTTAACCCTTCATTATGAATTTATTAGCATTAGAAAAATCTAATACTATACCACATAAGGGGCTCTGGGGCCCATCTAGCTTTGTAAGACACGCTACAGTGGATTTAGTGTACAAAAGTGCAATTAAATACATTAGCACCCACAATGTAAGACATTTGAAATGTAATGTTTATTTATGTAAGGACTAACACTGTTATTGTATAAACCTGCATAATTAACTCAGCAAAACAAATACTGATTTTCAGTTCTTGTATAACATAGCAAACTCCTACACAGAAGAAAGCCCAAAGGTGTTCTACTATGTAGCAATATAAAGCACCAGAAAAAAGGAGTAAACACTCAGCAACTCTAGACTGCAATCATAATCCATAATATAGGGGTATTATGAACAGCTGGGGTAGAAGGTAAAAAAAAAAACAACCAAACCCCAAAAAACGCTACCTCCCCTAATTTTCTGCTTTTTAAAAGACTTGGGTAACTTAGGCTAAGCCTTAGATTCTCAGAGGCATCTAGATATTTCACTTTCATTAGAACCACGGGGTTTGCCTTCCATAGTCTAGGCCTTCTACCCTACATTTAGAACCTTAAAAAAAAAAAACCAACCCAAAACTCTGGGCTTTATATGCATTGCTAGTTCACTTAAATGAGTATATTAATAGACACAAGCTATGGGCCATTATTAAATAAGAATATCCACGTGTTGCACTAGTTTAGCTAAGCCAATTAAAAACACACACTTTGAAAAACCCTGAGCTGCTTAATTAATCAGAAAAAAGCTACATAGACATTACAAAATGTTAAAGAACAAAGTTAGTAATAAAGAAGCCCTTTAGATATATATCTGTTCCTAAAGGTGTACTTCACTACAACTTTTTAACATCTGAAGCAGCTGAAGTACTTTTCACTCTCCAGCCAGTATCAGAAATCACAGGCACTAAAGATAAAGATTTATGTATGAAGTCAAAGTCCTAGATTTCCAAATACATAATGCAACTGTAATGTTTTTAAGAACACGTGAAATACAAATGAGCAAGATTCAATTTAACACTGAGAAACCAAATCACTAAAAAAGTCATGATTTTTGTTAAACTAATGAAGCATATTGCTGTTTCTACAGTGTGGGAATGGCAGCATTTCACTGTGTACAAGGAAATCAAGGCAGTGGACACACTCAGTGAGCTCTTCTTACAAACTGGGTCTGCAGATGTGTCAATTGACTGTGAGGAATCTGAAACATTTGCCATTGAGTTTTTCTATAGACAATAATAAAAAAAAAAGAACATCTGAAAGACAGCTACTATTTCTGTCAACTACAAAGCTTCCAATTTTTATTTTGCATATCAAACACCATTTTCAATCACATTATAAAGACTTTAGAATTAAATGCCCACAATTACATTAACATAGGCAGTATTCAAACTCAAAATTAGAACTCCTAACTTTCCTACAAATATATGTATCTATCACTCCATGAAGATATTCAGACCTATTTTTATAATTCAGCAGAAAGTCTCTTGAAATTAAATGCCATGCCAATCTGCGCCAATCAAGGTATTATAAAACTTCATCTTGTTTTGAAAACTTACATGTTCTTCGTCAAGACAAGCTTTATTCTTTTCTGCCCCAACAGCAGACAACAGGCTGAGCCAAGCTACAGAACTATCTCACTTTAAAATTCAGATCTGAAAAGGCTAAATACCTTGGTAAGAGACAGGAATAACAACAGAGCTACTAAACAACTCACTTTATGAAGTGTAGCAGAAGATCTGTGACAAATTTGGCAGATTTGACAATAGGACTTCCAGGTTCATTAAATGTGCGAGTATTGTGTTCTATGTACCGGACTTCCCACATTAGTGATGAAAGGCGCCTGTATACGAAAGGAGGGAAGAAGGGGGAAGACAAGACTTAATTTCTAGCAATGTATATGAAACAGGAGAAAAAGCCTTCCTCCAATGTATTATCCTATTCATCTTTTTTTTTTTAACATTAAATCAGAAAACATGCACACTTCGATATGTTGCCCTTTGTGACCAGCAGAAGGCAGCTTCCTCAGGCTTCCAGCTCTCAGGTTATGTCCTGCGGTAAATTATACGAATGACTTTACGAATATAGAGCTCACGCTCCTCAGGAAAATTCAGCTGTGACGCTTCAACTATCATTATTCCTTTATGATATACATAACCCACCCTATATCACCTCTTAAGTCACAGCTGAGAATTAACAAAATAGTCATAAAAAAATTATTACAAGTATATATTTTTTGTCAGTGATCAGAATTCTTCACATAGCTCTAATGATGTAATTATAGAAGAGCCACAACATTATGCAAAACAATGCACAAAAGCCAAAATAACAAAAAAAATAAGAAAAGAAAATACATACTATTTAAAATAAAAATCTGACAGCATAGAAGTTACAAAAATACACAAACTTCTATTTTCACACTAGCAAAACATGATGAAAAGAAATGCTGCACAAGTGTTTTGTGAAGTAGGGGATCATTTAACATGTTTAGTGTAGCATAAGCTTTTAGATGCAATTTAATCACGTTTATGGGTCCAGTATTTAGTTCTATACAATGCCAGTAGTGACTGCGAAAGATCGTATCTTTTCTGGTTTGTTTTGCATTTTTTTAAAAAACATACAGGCACGCTGAGGCTCCTCGTTCAGATGAGAAAAACACATATGTTTTAAGGTAAGCCTGATGAAAAGCTACCAAAATCACAAGAGATCTGAACAATCCCTCCTGCAGAAGGTAAAGAAAAAAATTTCACTAGAAAGCACAACACAAGGCAGTTGCTTTTTACCAATCCAGGTTTTGGCAATACTACAAACTAATAATAAAAAGATTTACTGAAGAAGGTATGCTGATTACCAAAAATAACTGCTAACTCTTTTGACAAGAGAAATAAAATCCAGCAAAAATTCCTCGCAACCTCTGATTGCAAAGCAGTACATTATAGAAGTGAAAGCTGGATTACCTTATATCACACAATAAACATGGAACAATAAATGTGCATTATTGCATTACAATGTATAAAACCCCAATTTTTTTAAAAATTAAAACGTGATTTTAATTTAGAGTTCAATCTTCAGTTAGTATGCATAAAATATTATAAATTAACTTTGAAATTTGGCCCAAAACAAAATGCTATCAATGTTTATTCAAAATAAGTATTAGAAGGACACTGATTTTCAAACCAGAAATATCCCCAAACCCAAAGGAAACAGAAGTAATTTAAAGGAGTACACTCCTGCATAGGTAACATTTAGTGCAAAAAAAATACAGCAATTACAATCATGGTTTAGAAAAAAAGTCAAAACAGTGTCAAAAAGTTAAAGCTTATTTTTGTTGCTGTCCAACAATTTAGAATTTCAAAGCTAATAATTTAAGAAGTTATTTTCTGTGTAGCTTTTTAAGTGATAACGCAAAATTTTTTTATTTTTTATTTTTAAAAGTGCATTAGGTCAAAACCACTTCACATATTTGAAGGTTTCTCTTATTAAAAAACAGATTTCTTTTTTTAAAAAAGAAGCATTATAGTGGAAACTTAATCCTTTTGACTAAAAGTTATTTTACTGATCTAGTCTGCATTTTACTGATCTGGTCCTGCAATTTGAATCTCACATGGAACAAGTTATTTGCATAAGCAGGAATCAATGCCACGTGATTATAAAATACATTTTGGAGAAGAGATGTTCAATCCTTTTTAAAGTTTCATAAAATGGAAAGCTAGATCAAGGACAGAAGATGGGAGAAATGGAAAGTGCACACCTGTACCCATCTCCTAGTTGGGTATTACAAGACAAACAGCTACCAAAAATATGGTTGCTACTATTTCACAGCAGGAACTGAGACCTGGATCTAACCTGTAAAATCTGCTTTCCAGTCTTTGTTTAATGGTACTGAGGTCTGTGGGATATGCCACAACAGTGCAATACATTGGGTAAGCTTGAAGATCCACAGGTGCCACAAATGCAGAAGCAATATCTAGATAGAATAAAACAAAAAATAGAAATCATCAGTTATATACCACAAAAATCCCTTAGCACTTTCAAGATTCACAGCCCTGCAACATGTTATTTCTTCATGTTTGAAATGCATAGCACTTCCCCCAAAATAACAACAATAACTACTCTAGATACTCCGAACAATTTGTGATATTCTACGTATAAAAGTACTTGCTGAGGTGTATGCTGCAAGCACCATTGTTGCAGAGACTACCCATTCTGTTGTGCACAAAGCACCACACTCCTCAGAGACACAGCAAGTGCATGCTAAGTATACACATTTGAAAATTTAAATGTATAAATTATACATATACACAGACATGTAATTCAGTACTGTTATTTACAACACAGGCTCATTTAATTATATTTTATATTGCCTCTCTCCCATCTTCAAAGCAATTCATTAAATTCTCACCATAAAAGTTACAGTACCATTTCAAGCTCATTAACATACAAGGAAAATCCAGATTCAAAATAAAACAGAAACACAATCTCCTGTCCCTACCTAACAGCAAAGAAGCCTTCTGAAACCAATCCACCTAGAAGACTGCTGAGCAATTTAAGCTGTGCACCTACAGAAACATGTTGGTTTTTTTTCTTCCTGTGCTTAGAAGCATCATGAGTGCTTAAACACATCATTCTAACATTTTATACCTCAAGGGAAAATACTGTAATACAAAAACATAAAAAACCTTTGAAGTCTCTCTCAAAAGTCTTTAAAAACAGAAAATATGTTGCTGCTAAACAGACTGCTCTTCTTCTAAAAGCTGTTTACTTACTCTTATGAATGTTCTAGCAACTGCTACTTTGTACCGATAAGTACCACATATGCTACAGTTACATCCCAAAGAAAGCAGTATGATTACAACCTAATGCAAAATGTAAAACCACTACTCTTAGACGACACAATGAGAACAACTAAAATTTAATTTCCTCACAAGTTGGTTTTTTTTTTCCTTATGTAATTCTGTAATTTGGATTACTACACTGTATGGATATTTCCTTTCTTTCGGAAGCAAAGGGAAGCTTCTTATACAGTATGTCACAAAGAAGTCATAATGGGGGACGTAGGTATCAGAAGTATTTTGAGAGTTAAGAGTTTTCTGGCTCTTTGGAAATGTAAGTGTCTTACCTTACTTCAAGTACTTAAAAAATCAGTTAAAAAGAATTATCTGTGACAATTTATATATTTAATTTATGACCACTGTTACCCCAACACCTAAGACTGCTGACTTAACACAGTTTGCTCATCACAAAACATACAAAAGACTTATGATTCAGCTTGTGTTTCACTGACAGATCTCCATCTCAGACACCCATCTGTGATCATGTAAATGTTGCAGTGATGTGTTAAACGTTTTAACAATTACCTTTTCAGAAGCTGCCAGTAAAGAGTAATTGCTCTACAACCAAACAGCAAACAGCTTTTCAGGAGATAATCAATTACTTTTTCCTCAACATTTTACACAATTAAGGCAGTGTGGGGGAGAAAATCTGAATTGGAAAAGGCTAATACAGGGGAAATCTACACACAGGTATCCCTTCTCTAAGTAAATATATAAGATTTTTTTTTTCCTATCTGCTTATCTCTTTGCAATTTTAACCCGAACAAGAGATTCTGATAGCTAAAGTAAAAAATCAGGTCCTTGTTTTTAGCATGTAAAGCCCAAATCCCTAACATATGTCAAATTATCTACCAAAAATGCAATAGACACCTTTGAAAACAGGAGAAAATTTAGTCTTTATATGTACTCACTAGATGAAAAATACAAAAACTTTCAACGAGAAAGCTTTGATCCAGTTAATCAAAGAGGTAAAAGGTGTATTTTATCACATTAATTTTGGTAGTTTCAGAAGTACACATGAGCGTAGTCTGAAAAATGTAACACAAGCATGTTTCCTGTATTATTCAGGATTTACCTAGAGTCATGAGTTGGTTTATCCCTGCGATAATTCTGTCGCACTCCTCATCTCGGGTCCTGGAACCCCACTCTCCATCCAAAGGTTTGTAGAGCAGCGTTCTACGTTCATCATCTGTTAAAGGAACACTAGTTCCCAGTTCTTCTGGAAATACAGCTAGAATGTAACATGAAAACTAAATAAAACACAAGTCTTTGTACACCTTGTGTCATACATACACCTGTAAAGCAAAGATATGTAACATTGTTTCACTAACCAAAACAAACGCATAGCTCTTGATTTGCTCAAAGACATTTTGGATGCATCCCATGTGTGATAAATTTAAATCCTTACAATGCAGTTTGGTGTACAAGTCCTCCACGAAACAAGATTCATCCTCTTCCGAACAGCTAATAGCAGAATTTATTTTAGAACCAACTAAGACACCTCTTCATCACCGTTAAAGTTTGTGTTTTGGGGCTTTTTTCTTTAAACACAACGTTCTTGGAAATAAATCATAGAATCATAGAATGGTTTAGGTTGGAAAGGACCTTGAAGATCATCGAGTTCCAACCCCCCTGCCATAGGCAGGGACACCTCCCACTAGACCAGGTTGCCCAAGGCCACGTCCAGCCTGGCCTTCAACACCTCCAGGGATGGGGCCTCAACAACCTCTCTGGGCAACCTGTTCCAGTGCCTCACCACCCTCAAAGTGAAAAACTTCTTCCTAATGTTCAATCTAAACCTGCCCTCTTCCAGTTTGAAGCCATTCCCCCTTGTCCTGTCACTACATGCCCTAGTAAAAAGTCCTTCCCCAGCTCTCCTGTAGGCCCCCTTTAGGTACTGAAAGGCCGCAATAAGATCTCCCCGGAGCCTTCTCTTCTCCAGGCTGAACAGCCCCAACTCCTTCAGCCTCTCCTCATAGGAGAGGTGCTCCAGCCCTCGGATCATCCTCGTGGCCCTCCTCTGGACACGCTCCAACAGGTCCATGTCCTTCTTATGTTGGGGACTCCAGAGCTGGACGCAGTACTCCAGGTGGGGTCTCACGAGAGTGGAGTAGAGGGGCAGAATCACCTCCCTCGCCCTGCTGGCCACACTTCTTTTGATGCAGCCCAGGATGCGGTTGGCCTTCTGGGCTGCGATCGCACATTGCTGGCTCATGTTGAGCTTCTCGTCGATCAGCACACCCAGGTCCTTCTCCTCAGTGCTGCTCTCCAGCCATTCCCCGCCCAACCTGTAATTGTGCTTGGGATTGCCCCGACAAATGATTAACATTGTCCATGTAGTGGTTCCACCTTTTCACACTTTTGTGAGGTGAAATGCTAAAACCAGAGCTCCTGAGCAAGCAAATTGAAAGTACCATCACCCTAGCATTCTTGAGGACCAATTCATAACAATTCATAATTCATAATGTAACAGCAGATTTTCAGAGTATGATGCAAAGTACTCCTCTAACTTTTTTTTTTTGGAAGGTGTAACAGAAGTCAGTATTTGTGGATACAGCAAACAATCAGGTTCAGGTTTAGTTATCTGCCTATTTTAATTCATTATTTTAGTCATGTTATCACTCTAACTTGTGTATTTTACTTATGACGAGGAGGTACCCATTAAAAGAAGGGTTGGACCGAAATGAAAAGTTGAAATTAACACATTTATAACTTAAATAATTCTTAATTCTTTACGATTACTTATGAGTGACAGTATCATCAAACATCTCCTAGAAAAGATAAGGAAAAAACGCTGATTCTACTTCGTTTTTTAACCAGACTTTGACGAAGTCTTCAAAAAAACCCAAAGTGAGTAAAGAAGAAAGAAATACTACATTGTTGTCTGTGAAGAGTGCCCGTGCTAAGCTGTCAACTCTGCAGCACATCTATCTGCCACACGTGCTGGGCCAGACAGGGACCAAATCCTACTATTATCAAACTATCTCACAGGTCCGTGTTGCCCCTTCAAAGCACTGAACACCTGCAGGCATGCTGACAGGTCTCAGAGCAGTCAGTTTCCTCAAAGCTGACTTAAGGCACAGGTTTATCTTCAGTCCTCCCTAACTTTTAGCTGCACATCATCTGTTACAAGATTTTGTAACATTTCTGTCTATTTCCAAGATACACGTAGTTTGTCTAAGGATGGCTGGATGTTTTTTCGCAGTTCATTTACCTTGGTCCACTTTTAGTTAAGTAATTAAGGATGTTCTTCAAATGCAACTGGTTTGCGAGCCTTCACCCCACTCCCCAAGAGAAACAGGATTATTTAGGTAAAACCATACTTTTTTTCTTATTCTTGAAATACGCTATTAAAGCAAATTACATTATTAATCTACCATACCATTACTTGGTATCAGCTCCATGTCCCAAGGGCTCATCTTCTCAGTATCACCATTGTCCCAGCTTAAAAATAAGCACATTTAAATTATCTACTAATATTGCCTCAATGATGTAATTATTTAATGTTTGTAACATAACTTATTTATATACCACAGAGTATTATAATAAACTGGTACAGTGAAATGCATGACTGAATTTAATGAAAGCAAGTTGCTCAGTCAGTACTTCAAATTAAGTAACTAATTAAAATAAAAGATTGAAGATAAATTTGCTAACCAGACATTGTAGCACTGAAATAAGCTATCAGGATAATCAGGCTGAAGAGGTTCCTGGCTCTCAATTGTTCCAAACCACCAAGCATCATCTATCACCGATCTAAAACGATCACCTAGGTAAAAACACAAAACCATGTCATCAATACAAAGCACCTTACTCCTCCCAAAAAAAGCATTTTTTAGATACCTTTGGCTTGATCTTTAATACAGGTATCCTTTTGAACACTTGAAGCATCAGCAAGCAAACATGAGTCATACTCAGTTTTAAAAAAAAACCAAACAATTGTTTCCAAAGGTCGCTTTTAAACCAAAAAGAAAGAATATTATATGGCATTAAAAAACCAATGATTTGCAAATCTATCTACATATTCTTTCTATATGAATTTATTTCTTAATGTCATATAAAAGGTAAGACATTTCAATGCTATAACTTTAAGAGTCCAATTTACTTGTGTTAAACACTACATGATATCTTAAAATAACTGAGCAGTGCTAACTTTGTATGGGGAATATTTTATATGCTGCTGAGCTCCTCCTTAGTTTCTGAAGTGCTTTTTCAGCTACCCAAACGTAACTCAGAGGTTCATCCCCTTTACTATGCAGGCAATCTGACTGATAAAAGAATAAAATTTATTAA
The DNA here is from genome assembly GCA_008711295.1 of Anarhynchus alexandrinus. Lineage (NCBI taxonomy): Eukaryota > Metazoa > Chordata > Aves > Charadriiformes > Charadriidae > Anarhynchus > Anarhynchus alexandrinus. The sequence continues at coordinate 1,246,062 of VUYV01000036.1, read as the reverse complement.
AGCTTCTTTAAAAAGGTTAGCAAAGTAAATTACTATGACTTGAAATGGTTTCACTACTGCAAAGCATTTGCCTAGCTGCGAAAAAAGGTCAGAAGTGTTACTAAAAAAAAAATTACACATGAGAACGTGTGTATTACAGGCCACCATAAATTCTAACATTTTCTGTAACACATGCCACAGAATTTAGAAACAATTTTTAGCACAGTATTCAGTTCGCTCAATACAAGAACAAATGTAATTTAAGCCTGAGATTCCAAGAACTGCACATTTTCGTTTTCATGGAATTTGAATATACACAATCTCAACTGCTGAAATGTTTTTTCTCTTTCAATACATCCAAACTCTGCTCAAATGCTTGCTGCAGTTGTCCAAATTAACAGGAAGTAAATATATTCTCAAAAATGTTCAGTTTTCTTTACTGCACTTTTTTTTTAATTTAATGAATTGCAAGTAATTCCAGGACAATTACAAAGCTTCCATTAATAGATCTAATTGTGCTGAATGTAATAGAACGAAGTATACTAGAAATATCTGAAATGCAAGATCAAAAATGTAAATAAGGGCTGATGCTTTATTTTAAAGGAATAAATTATTCTGAAGAGCTCTTCAAGTACAGTCTCCCAATATGACATTCTCTTGTGATCAGTTTTACAAAGAAATGTGGGTAGGTACAACTGTGAGTGCCTTGATGGGGCTGAACATTAAGCAGATCAAAACCACTTAAAGGAGTGTATGCTGGCAGCAGCTTCCAGTTCCTCAAGAGCCACAGCATTTCAACATACAGAATGCTAAAGCAGAAAACAACGTAATTTAAAAAGCCCACAGAATAATCTCTTGAATGACTATTTTTCCCATGTCCTTTGTGTTACCTCATCTACGCGGACAGACCTTCTTATTAGAAGAATTTACCATAATTCTGCAGAACTGTGTATCACCAGATAACATTAGCTTGCTGAAAATATAAAACGTATGTTGAACATAAAGTGGCTGCTACATAAGAGACAGGCAGGCACACCTGTCTAAGATGTACAGCTAAAGCTGCAGGAATCCTATCGGAATAGCTTTTAGCCCGAGTATTAATCTTGCAGTTGACAAAGATACGCAATAGAATCTGAGTAGAAATAAGAATCTGTTCCTTCTCAATCTTTTAAAGTTTGTTCTTTCTGAAAGGATTCATACATTAATATACAATTAATATAAAAAAAATAAATATTATAGATAAGCAAATATTCTTCCTTAAACCAAACAAAAACACACCACAGAAAATCACACCAAAACACCAAAGATTGTTATTGGTTAAAAGATCAATGTTAAAAGACTCCAATGACTTGGAGTCAAAAAACTTAATATTCAGCAACTCTCCAAACAGTAGCCTTTAAAAATATTGATTTGTAGGCTAAGTGCCAGAAATCATAGAGGAATAAGAAAAGATATAACAGTAGTCCTGAGAAGACAAATCAGGAACTGCGTGATATGAAAAAAAAGAGAACAAAAACAAAACAACAAACCAGATGAAGAACTATGGTGAAAGTTCAAAAGACTTGAGCATGTCAGATAAATCTTGAGGATTTCAGATTCATGTGGTTAAATCCACAGGAACAAGCTTCGTGTACAGTTCTAAGGCATTTCTCCTTATCCTGGTAGAAAATATGATCTATTTTCAAGGAACATTTTTATATTGTGTTTCACACTGCAATAAAACAGTGCACAATTTGTTCCAAGTAAATAAATGGTAAAATATCTGAAGTGTTACCGTAGAGGGCAGGGTAGTGCTCTGGAAGGCTCCTGGAAGAGCTGCAGCACTTTTACAGCAGTGTCTTTGTTGTCTCTGCTTTAGCATTTCATACGGTTTCAAAGGAGGAGGAGTATTTTACCACTATTTATACCACCAAAGGAGGAACTGAAGACTGAACCCTAACACAAACTTGTCAGAGTTATAAGCTGGTATTAGACACTACTGGCCTGAAATTCACATTATTTACACTGAAGGGTTGATAAAAGGTTCTGGCACTTCCAGTACTTTTTGTGTAGCTCCAATTGTTTCCACACTGCAAGCTTACAGAAATACTGTTGGCAGCCCTGGAAGGAGATGCTACCTGTGCTCGTAGTCTTAAGAGCAGCAAGGGTAGCATTTCAAAGTCCTTCCTCTACTCTCGGATTTCTATCACGATGGCTGACAGATGAATTCTGGCTAGGTTGTTCACATACAAGGTATGGCAGTCATCCTTCTACTGCTGCCGTGATCTTGTGGGAAAACACAAATGGCATGGCAGAAGAGGAAAAGACCACAGACCCATAACCATCAGGAAAGAACAAAGCTTGGCAACATATTAGTAGATGTTGACCAATCTTGTCTCTTAAGGGATCTTTAAACTGAAATGATCTTTAAAGTAGCAATCAAGGTTTACATTTCCTATTAAATCAGAAGCCTAGGGTTTTACCAAATCTCCTACAGAATTGAAGACTAGCTGTCTTTTTGGACATCATAATGTAAAATAAGAGATGATACGGAACTTACTAATATGGCATCATGTAATTTATACATCTACTGCTAAGGCACACATCCTAAGCAAGGATATCATGATGTACATCAAAGGACAGGGATCAATTCATCCTTCCTGGCAGAAAAGTCAGGTAAGAAAGAGTAGAAAAAAGAAAATAGCTTTTAACATCCAGCTGTGCCACTTCCTCAAGTTACTTGGGTACAACGAACTCAGGAGAAGACAGCAGCTTGAAAACAGAGAATACAGACTAAGGAGGCAGCATATTTGCAGAAACATGTGTCTTATCAGTTGTTTCTACATAAGCATCAGATACACCATCATGTTCTTGCATTAAAATCCTCCATTCTCCTGTATGATGCTTTGCCTGCAGTGGCAAGAAATGCTGGCAAGTCAGCTGTGTACATGCTAGCCTCTGCTCCTGAATGGAAGAACCACAGGAATTGCGTTGGTACAGTAATTGCTACTACTTTACAGAAAATGTGTTTAACATTGACAGCTGCTTAAAAAAAAAAAAAAAAAAAGAAAAAAAGGAAAGCTATCAATATTTCACTTTCAGGAGCTTGCCACTTCACAGAATATACCGAGATGCTGGAAAGGACTTCACAGTGGCTGTAATTCAGTAAATACTGTATCATACACAAATTTCTCTCTTAGGGGAACAGAGCTCAGGATGAACTCTGAAGAATCGGCAACGCTTGCTTAATCTTTTAAGTTTCAGGGACAATCTAAGGCTGTTCTATAAATGAGAACATACTTATTTCCTGACCTACTGAAAAGGCCCAACACCTTAGAGGATCATTTTGTCCCCCTAGTTTGATTTCATTATTGAAAGGTGATCTTTGTTATCACATGAAAAAGATGACTAGCAAATAGATCTAACTGGAGGACATGCCTATCATGGACATTTTCCAGTATCCAACACTTTGAAATAACTAAGCACAGGCAATGTAAAATGAATAAAAAACATTTCCACATCACATGGCAGTGAACTATAATTATATACACTTCAACGAAGCTAAACCATATGGGGTTTAGAACAGAATTCAAACAAGTATAAAGAGATGTGAAGGGCATTCTCTTTGTACAATCTAGAGATCATATATTTCAAATGGTGGAGAAGGTGTTTCCATATTTCCAGTAGAAATTCCAGAAATTGAGGGGGGGATAATCTAGTGGCAATGCAGTTGTAAGAGGGCATCAAAAAAAAAAAAAAGAGAGAGAGATATAAACAACATATAGGCTACAGTGTTATTAGTTACCAATATACACCATATTTCTAAAAAGTGTTCTTAATTCCTCTCTGCAAACACACAGCTGAGATTCTCTTTGTGCTTTCTTTTACAGACCACTTTCAGTATTTTGTTTGCTTGCTGTAGCTTCAGTCAAGGACAAAGTAGGACTCCACATCCAAATACGGACAGAACTTATTCTCCAATTTCAGCACAGCATTAGGATTTATTTACCATAACCTACTTTTTGATAAGTTATCATGAAAATAGGTAGATACTTAGAAAAACAAACACACACACCAAAAAACGCCCCACAACTCACCTATATTCCATCGCCTATGTTTTGCATCATCAAACTGCTGCCTCAAAACCAGGAAATCTATGACATCTGGCATATCATGATACCTAATTACAACAGAACACACAACTATTAAAAGATAAAAAGGAAAAAGCATAAAGTAAAGCACTTACATAAAAAATTAACACCTTGAATTCAACACTTCTCAGGTTCTGACATTAATGGTATCTTAACTTTCAACTTCACCCCCAGCCTCCCCAAGAAATCCCCCAACTTGAATATAACATTGCTTTCCTTACTTCATGGTGAACGATCCTCCAGTTAGTTTCCCTGTATCAGGGTCAAGAAACGCTAGTTTAAGACAGCAGAGAGTAGGCAATCCCACTTCATACTTAATCCCAACTATTTTCATCAGCTCTTGTTCCTGGAATAAACAAAACATTATGTACCACCACTGAAGTTAAGATGACTATAATAACTTCCTGAAACATGTAAATATGGGTATACAGAAGACACTAGATTTCTGCCAGAGCATGTCAAAATCAAGTATCTGAAATTTAGTCTTGCAAAACAAGCTATTATTTCACAATGTAAATTGTTTGAAAAATATTTTGCTATGAAGTGTAACCACCTCATCTGCTCAAGCAGATGCAAAAAGTACAGCTTAAGGTCTGATTTCGACTATTTAAGTTAATATATTAAGATAAGGGGAAAAAAGTTAAGAGCAGAACATTAGAAACATCTGTATCAAGAGCCTGCTTTCAGTTGGTTTCCAAAGTTTTTAAATATTAAGCTACAAACAAAAATGAAAAAGAAGTCATACCCGTAATTCCATTTTATGCCATGGTTGTTTCTTGGGATTAATACTATATATTTTGTTCTTCTTAGCCATTACAACGTATGCTTCATGACCTTGTCGGAAATAGTAGACCTAAAGTGAAATGTGACAGTTATCTAACAAAGACTTTGAGGAACTGAAATGCTAGCATACCACTGCCATACAATGTGTGCATGTTCTATTCTATTATCAATTTTTTTCCACTCTGTTCTCCTGCAAAAGTCAGTTTCTCAAAAAATTAAGTGGTGGTCAATTAAAGCAGGTATCATAGAAACATTTACAGAAAAAGTAGGAAATATTCAGAACACCATTTTTCCTATGAGCAAAATATCCTAAATTACACGTGAGACCAAAATGAAATCAGTAACAAAAACACTTAGTTATCATTGCACTATAGAACTATTCAATGACAGTAACATGAATTCCACCAATCAACCCGGTTATTCACCACTACAGGAGAGCCCTAAGATGACAATCACGTATCACTAAAATCTCTATCCAGCTTGTCCTACCCTTTTTTGAACATGAAGCATATTCTAGAAGGAAAATTCAGCTGTTTGTTATTGTTCCGGTAAGATTTTGGTGTTCGCTTCCACACCACCAAACAAACAGACTAATAAAGACGTGAACAAACTGAAAACGGACGTTTCAAGTGCTTATTAAATTTTTTCAGATCCTTTTACTATAAATTTCCATGGTTCAGACATCCACAGTCTAATAGTTTTAGTTTGATCCTGTTGTATATGATACCACGTGGGTAAATTTTTTTGCTATAAACCATCACTGTGATGAAGTAGTAAGCTCAAAACCTTAAACATATATTCAAGAAATCTATCTGAAATGCAAAACAGAGGTTCCACAAACTAATCAGAACAAAGATCTCATACACAGCTGCATTCCAGGTATGATGCATTCCAAATGAAAAAATCCTCCAGAACTGCCCTAAGCCATAAACATGGGATTTCCATCAAGTAAGGAACAATACCTTAAGTGTAAAGGTCTAACAGAACAAAAAATGCACAGCGAAAAGCCCTCAGTAAGTTTTAAAATGCATTTGTACAAAAGAACACAGTAACATTTGTATTTCCACATGCTCTCCAAAACTGTTGTATCGTAAACAATTATAAACAAGCGTCTATCAAGTTTTTACATCAACTGTTACCAAATTTTCTTCATGTCCCATGTAAATTTATTTTATTTATTTTTTAATGGAGGACTCAGCACGGCAATTTTTTAAACTCTTGTTTTTCAGAGTATTCAACATGCACAATATCCTTGTAGGGAAAAACACACAGTTGTTACAGAAAGCACAAAAGCAGAGAGAATATCCTATGCACTGTCAGAATCTCACTGGCAGGAAAAGCAACAGAGGCTACCGAGACACAGATCTAAAATAATGCCAATTTAAATTACATTTTCAACGTTTTGACAATTGTTTACCGTACTTTCCAGTGAATCAAACCAAAAAAATCCATTTAACGATACAGGCTACAAACAATTCCTCCTACATTTACTGCTTCTGCTAAACTTCTACATAAATTCAACCCACTGTTTACAGAAGTGAAACATTTTTATTTTGTAAGTGGCTCTAGCACTGCATCTTCTGTGAGAAGAACAAATCAGAAAGATATCTGTGGAATAAATAATTTATGCCTTTTCACAGGAAATTATGTTTTTAATCTTGATGAATTCCTGCTTCTGCATGTTTGTTGTAGTACTCAGACAAAACTGTTCTTTATTGTGTTAATAGCAGAACACTCAAACGAATGTGCATTGTATTTCGATCATCAGATAAAGAAATTGCAGTCCCATCTCTCTGGTATGTTTCCACTGTTCCTCAAGACGCATGACAAAGGTCTGTAAATGGCAGTACTCAGAAAGGGAAAAGGGATGGTATGTGCTATTCTTATGCACTGAGTATAACTAAATATAGTACTACTGTTTTTTCTGACTTGTTTGTACAGCTGTAGGAACGAATTTGAAATATGTCTCCTCCCAAATCTTATAAAACATACCGACCATGCACCAAAATGTTTAAAGGCCACACGAGACCTCTTTCTCATCATATTTCTCCAATTAAACTGATCTTTTATTTCTGTGGATCTCAAAAGCAACTTTCTAGATGAACAGCTTTTTTTCACATCTTAAGTAAATCTGGGGAGACCAAGTATCAGAGATGGAATTACTCTCTACTGAATGGAGATGGAACTACTCTTTCCTTCCAGGCACAGGACAGGAAATTTCCTGTTCACCAATATAAAGCATTTTTCAGCAAAAGGATGCAGTCTGCTTAGATATTCCTAGTACATACTGCACATGCTACTCAGTAGGTGCCAAACCAAACACACCAGTTTATCTTACTGAACCGATACGATGTTAAAGTCTTCTGAATAACACAGTACAGATAAATCCTTGGCTGATTCACTGTATCCAGATGGTATCAGGCACCAAATATATTTATTCGGACTTGATCTTTTGAACAGCACAGTCTCCAAAACATGCTTGCTGGAGGATATAAATACATAAGCATTTTCTCCAGTTGCAATTCTCAATTTGAAGTGCCCCTTCCCTCCCTCACTAGCAATGCCAATGTAATTTTTGCATAACTGTGCTGTGAACTGTATCAATGAAATGATCCAGTAAAACCAAAACTGCTTGCACATGCAACCTCTGCTCCTGATTCAGTTTCTAAGGTGGTGCCTACAGACAGCTCTAGCTCAGAACCAAAGTTAATCAACTTTGCCACCACATCAAGTATTTCTCCAACTGCATTCTGAAGGTGTGAGCTACACAAGAACTCTGTTTACTGCCTCAGAAACGCATCACTCCTTAAAGAGCCAACAGACTACACGTTACAGCACAAGACAGCTATTTCCTCTTATTTCAACCTAAGGGGATTTTAGGAAACATGCACAGAACTCTGGTTTTCAAGACTGCCTTCTATCTGATACTACTTATTCATACAATTCACTGTAATGCTCACATTCTTTATATTCCCAAGTAGAAACTGGTGGGTGTCCTTTTGCTACTGTATTTTGAGACATCTGGGCCATGTTTACAAAGTTTTTACAGTCTAGTTCAGATAAAAAAAAATATATATACAAAAGTTCTCTTGTGGTTTTCTGTTGTAAGAGACCAGGAGAACTTTTCTGATATCAGAAACACAATTCAAAAGGACAATATCAGTTTTTCTCCAGAAAAACAAAAAAATACCACAAAAAACCCAACCCTCCCTCCAGAGGTTCAATTCCTGGCTTTTTACTTCAAATCACAAACTGAATTTTTCCCAAACAAGTTAAATTTGTATACGGTTTCTTACCTATTCTTCAACGTACAAGCTGCTGTACAACTAAGGACTAGTTTCACTAGATCAAGCATCTCACACAGCTTGTATAAATGCGTCATAAGGAAATTTATACACTGAAGATAGTACAAGAAGGAATGTTACTGCAACTGCATGGAATAAAAGAAGTCAAAGCAACATTGTGTAGAATGTTTTTTAAGCATGGGAAAGACTAAGGGAAGCGAAAGCAAGTTTTAGCCAGATCAAAGAATGTTTTGAAGAAAATCCAAAATACTCTGATAATAAATCTTTGGAAAAAATGCACAGATGAAAATAAAAAAGGCAAAACCAAGCAAGCTGTAAGAATCAAGAACACAGAGGGAATAGCTACAATACCTCATCCCCCATCTGTGGCACAAATGGGCACCGACGAGGAACAGTGTCTGTAATCCATGCTGAAGGCAGCCATTCTTCCAGTGTCAAACCGTTTTCTGCCAGAACTCCCACGGCCAGCCTCTGAAGAAAATGCACACAAAAGATTAATATGAAGAAGCTAACATTTGAGGAAGCCTTGTATTTTGGGAAGTGTTTTATTAAAATCAACTGCCATTTCTTAAGTGTATTGAATGTAAAAAGCAAACTATTGCCAGCGTGAAGATAAATCTTACTTAACTGCTTACAGTAACACCAAGACCAAAACCATTAACAATCTGAAAAACTAAGTGTGGGTTTCCAGGGTGGTTTTTTTGTTTGTTGGTTTTGGGGGTGGTGGTAAGTGCTCTTCTAACAAAGACTGAATTTATCAACACTCTGGCAACTATGTCTTATGGCCAAAAATATAAAACTGAAATATGGCGCACTCTTTAATCAAATGCACGTGATCAAAGAAAAGTCTGTCTAGCTCGTTGGTGAACTATGGTGAACTAAGAAATAGCCTTTAAACAGAAAATCTTCCCTTATTATAACTTCACGCATTAATTATCAGTTTAAGACCCTCTGGAAGCCAAGCCTGAATTCAGTTAATCATCAAGAAGAGACTAGTCCCAGTGAATTTGTCTAATCATTTCTGAAACTCTACTAAATCCTTTAGTAATTAGCTCCATAACCTGATTACATGCTCAGGGGGTTTGAGGTTTTTGTTTGCTTTCAGGGGTAGAGGTGGGGGTGGAATGGGGAAAGGGCTCTTCTTTGAGCTTCATGTCTGTGTCACCAAGTGTTACATCTCACTGTAACAAAATAAGGAAGGAAATAATTCTGCATTTATTCATTTCTAAATCATTCATAGTTTTATAAAAGTCTTTTTATCATATCTCCTCCAAACGCTTTCTCTTTTAAGAGTCAGCCTCTTTGTGTCTGCCCCAAAGAAAAAAATATTCTGTACCCTTTGATCTTCTGGGGTGCTCCTTTCTTGCCCTTCTTCACTGCTGTATCATTTTTTAGATTGATTTTTGGTGGAGGGGGATTAGAAATGTAAGCACCATTCAAAATCTCAACAGCTCACGCATTAATAGAGAAGAATGACATTCTTTCTCTACTCCTTTCTAAACTGCAAAGATTCCGTGCCTGGCTAAAAAGATGGTCAAAACTTCTTTCCTCAGTGGAAAGCCCTAATTTGGATTCAAGTTCAGCTATCAGGAAGAACTTTCTACCAGTAAGGACTGTGAGCTCTCTGCTCAATAAGGAGGTAGAATCCCCACCACAAGAAACTTCAAAGACAAACATCTGTAAGGAATGACAGGTATAATTAATCCTTCCTAGGGGCAGAGGGAAGAGGGATGATTTTCTGATATTCCTTCAAGCCTAATATTTTGTGATTCAAGAAAGGAGCAGGCCACTTTAAAATCAGAAGAAATATCTAAGTCTGATATTTTTGGAATCTAAGACCTCCTGCATTTTGATAACTGAGACCAAAATGGATGCAAGATTCCCAAAACACTCAGTTCAGCTTTAATCTACGTGGAAATACTAGGCTGTCAGCCAGTCTTATATTTTCTAATAAAACGCTAAACTAGAGGTTTCAACCATCAAAAAAAAAAACCCAACCAAACCAGAACATCTATTTTCCTGATGTTATACCTTCTTCTGATTTCACATGTGGTATAAATACCAAGATACTATCAGTATTGATACTAGAACCGATGACCGCATACAATAAACAAAAAGTAGCCTAATCAAAGAGTAAAGCCTACCACCTAACATCCTGCACATTGTACCAAAGACTCACAGTCAAGCTGATACTATGCCAATCTGCATATTAAACCAGCTTTTTTGTCAGTCTACCATCTAATGAGGGCTGAAATGCTGCAATAATGATCTGAGGACTCATAATATTATAAACAAACAAAATACAGTTATTTAGTTACTTAGATGATATAGTTGGTTTCCTTGGGTATTGCAAAAATAGAAGCTATGAGCTTATGAAAGCAATTAGCATCTACCAGAGAGATCACTTCTGGTCTCTGTAAAGAACGAATGAAGAAACAAAAGTTTTCTGATCAAACACTTAATTAAAAACAAAAACCACAACACATTGAAAGCAACAAAAGTCACTGAAAATTTCCATGTACTGATCTAAACTGGAAAACATCGTTATATTAGGAAGCAAACAAAACACAAACAGACAAAACCAAAACCCTGATCAAGCAAAATTCCCCTTGATGGAATTACAGTGGCAAGCATAATGCAAATATCATACATCGTGGAATTGGTAGAAAAGACAAGACATGGTTGTGCAGACCTAAAAGAAACTGCAACTAAGTGGGGAGACAGTCAGTACAGCTGAAAAATTACAGGCACGTGTTATACCAATACTCAATACATCTACAAAAAGGAAGTTTCTGGTCTGAGAAAAGATGCTGTTAAGGACATTAAAAATGTTCCTTAAGTGAAACGTATCATATTTAGAAAGCATATTATTATTACAATCTATCATTTGACTTACAAGAGTCAGTAATTATCACTTATTATGAGTAAAATCCATGATGTGTTTTCAAGTCAGACAATATTAAGTTGTATATGTAACAATAATTCACCTAATTCTTTCTAAGACAGTAGGAGTGAGCACCCTGTAATATACAAAGAACTTCTAACCTTTTGTTTTCTCTCTTTGGGTTTCCTCTTCTTTGGTGATGTTGATGGTCCATCCTTCTCCTCAATCCCTTTTTTCCTTTCCTTTTTAATTTGCTTCTTTTGTTTTTCAGGTCCTTCTTCATCCTCTGAACTACTTTCTGCTTTCTTTGTTTTAATTTTAGGAATTTTCTTTGGTGGTTGCAAATTGATTCCTGCATCTGCTGTCCAGTCAGAATAATCACTAGAGTAGTCACTACGTATGATATGCCAAAGAAAAAAAGAAATTAAAAATCTAAAGTTAAAGAGCAATTTGGAGTGCACTGGATTATATAATATAACCCAATACAAGATTATAGTTAACACTCTAGATAACTACAACACCTTAATAGTTTACTTGGTCAATTCAAGATAATACCTGTCAAAGTCTGGCTATTGTTCTTAGGACTTTGGTTTTGAATTGCCTTGAACAAAAAGTTAAAAAAAAAATCTGCTAAAGAAGAAACAAAGGATATGTTGAAGCTACCTCAATTTCTGCTCTCTAATTTCAAGCCAAGGGTCAGCAGAGGCAGTCACACGGCTCAGACTGACAGTCATAGGAAACTGCTACCATATGCCTGAAGTGCACGTGTGCCTGCAAAGAATAACGCTCCTGCAAAACCAAGCGGAAACAATTCTGCTTCCAGCAAACAAGGAAAGCTTCCCTAAATTTTAGTTAGTAATACAGCTGAAAATCAAATCCTGAAAGTTTTCTTTTTCATCTTCTGCTTCCAGCAAACAAGAGTTCCAGTTCAAGTTCCAGACAAGTTCCAGTCATTACTCATTAACTGTTTACAGAGAAGATTATTTAAAATTTATCAGCAGGACTTTTCTCTGTAAGGTATACTGTCACTTACCTAGAACTGCCATCACTGTGCCATGCTCTTTCATCATCTTCTGATGTTCCACCACTGGCAACAACTACTTCCCCTTCCTAACAAATGGGGAGGGGAGGTAGGGAAAAAGAAAGCGTTTGCTTTGGAACTCAAAAAAATTATAATACGCGGCAATATGACTAAGACTCTTCTAGGCTTTATATGTGTTATAAACATACAGCATTATAAAAGCTTTATGTTGTTAAAAAGGCATTTTAGTTTGCAGATAGTTACTTTACTTTAACTGACTTAATTAAATGAGAAGTAAAAAGAAAGTATCTATGCTTGGACAGACAGGCAGTGTAGAGCAACTTTTTTTAAACATATACCCAGTGGAGACCTGAGCACTTCTCAATCTTCATTTAAAAAGGCTAGCTTACCTTTTTGAAAATTATTTTCAGCCCTTTTTAATGTAGTATTTCCACATATTTTCAATTAATATCAAACAAAAACACGGTACAAACCTTATATACTCTTATTACACATTTCCCCACTGTAGCTACAGAAGCCCAGAATGGTTGAGGCTGGAAGGGACCTCTGGAGGTCGTATTGTCCAACCTCCCTGTTCAAGTGGGGCCACATAGAGCTGGTGACCATGCTGATGCCATACGGGCCATACTGATTAGGCTCACAAATACAGGGAAGATTTCACACTGCACACATATACTTTGCAAAATGCCCTTACAAATGAGCATTTCTCCCTTTTGTTAATTACTTCTTAGTCAAAACTAAACACATAGAACAGCATGTGAAAATCTAATTCAACAGCAATTTTTAAAGAGGTGAAAGAAAACACACAATGAAAAACAATCTGAGTTTCCATTAGAAACAGTGTTTAATTAGCTGAAGCAGGAGCTTAACGAGTAGAAAGAATATATAAGATTGCCTCATGAATAAGGATCTTACATCTGAGGAACTGTGTCCATTTTCTAACTCTTCAGGAGGCCTTGCAGTTTCTTCTACTGCATATCTCGTACGGTAGTTGTGCTGATTAGCTTGCTGTTTTCTTGAGTCGCTAGCGTCTAATAAGTGATCATGAGAATGGTTCTGTGAAGACATGAAAGTCAAAATACATCATTTTTGAGTATACATTTTATTAATACATAGCATTTTCTTTAATAATAGTATTTCAGGAAGCAACCTTTGCAGTAGCAAAAAGATAGAAGTTTCAACACCACAAAATTTGGAACAGGCCACAAGTCCAAAACTAAAGAGCTGCTGAAGAAAACACTCCACATGTATAGTTGAATATAAGCACCAAGCAGTTCAGTATGTTTCGGAAATAATTAAAATTTCTCCCCAGATAGAATAGAAAATTCTTATCTCAAATTATTAAAACTCTTTGTTCTCTACAAGGTATGTATCAGTTAACTACTGGTAGGCTGCTAAGAGCTTGTAACAGGTCAAATTTACACTAAAAATTGCCAGAGGAAAAGGGATTCTTACAGAGAACTTCAGATTGTGTTCTTTTGCAGCTGAGAGGTCAGATCTATTAGAAGACAAACTCATACAGTAACACATCCCTTAGAATACAGAGATGACTGTTACCAAGTAAAGGCCTTTAAATGGTAAGATGACGCTTGGAAGAGTTCAAATGAATGAGTCAATTGGAAAGAATCTGAGTTCTTATGAAGCTTAGAAGAATGAAAGAAGGCTGTAATTAAGAAAGACTTCACACTCCAGCATAAAGAGATTTCGTTCCTCCTGTAGAACATACATTATGCAAGCACTTGCTCTCAACACAGTGTGCAATCTTGTATTAGACCCCAATGCTCAGCAAAAAATCAAGAGCTACAATCTCAATTTCAACAGTTTTGTGCCAACTTTTTTGACATGGACATTTGAACTTCAGCCTAGCTCAGACTCCATAAAGTAGTTTCTGGACACATTCCTAGATGCCACGAAAGGAGGTACATGTCCCCAGTGCTCTCTTTCTTCCATAAAGGAAACCTCAGATATCTAATCTATTAGGTGCTGATATGATTGAAAGAACAGTCCCAGAGATGAAGAAAGTGGAACTGGAGCAAACCACAGAAAGGTACTAACATTATCAGAGTCTTCTAGTAGGGCAGACTGCTCATACCTACTCCTCTTGGATTTTTTTTTTCTTTTGTAGGAAAGAGAACTTTCCTGTCATGTATGATGAAAGTAGGTTCATGAGGTTAAATTTTCTCATTGAGGAAAAAAAACAAAACGCTTTTTGGTGCAAACTGTACTAAAACTTGGCTAAGCCGCGGTAGCTAAGTTTTGGCTTTCCGTAGCCACAATAATCTTCCTTAAACCACAGAACTCCGGTACCTAGAGCTTTTCTCCTAACCTTCCTGTTAGAGATACACACCTTTTTCAGCATGACCGCAACAGTTCAGTAGGGTAGGCCAGCACACCAATCTGGACAACTGCATTATAGTTTTCACCAAAGCACATAGGACCAACACAAACTGGTCTATGCTCTATTCAGTGAGCACTGTGTTTCTGTTGTTCTGTCCAGTGAATTCAAATTGGGGAAGCTACCACTGACAGCACAGCAACCAGAGAAACTAATGGGACTACTCAGCAATCAGCATTTTAACATTGCCCCAAACTTCTGAGACCTGGGGCATTCCTTCTTCTGGATTCTAAGTGGCAGCACATATCAGATCTCCTCCAGCTGCTCTGACCTGACCCAGAACAGCTCCGAGACAGCCCTAAGACTAGTGGCTAAGCCCATCACACAGCCTTCAGTCCCTCAGCCTTCTGGGGCTGCTCACTTCTTGACAAGCTCTCAAGATTCCCTGCTGAAGCAGAGGTCACAAAAGCCAGTGTTACAGCAACTTGCTTCTGCTACTGAATTATGACTTTTTTTTTATTATTTTTTTAATAAAGCCCATCTGCCTCTTAGCATCATGAAACACAGTATGAGGAAGCATTGTCAACATAAGACCAATAAAACAAACTAGTGAAGTATCCTTTACAATACGGAGGACGCATTTTGCAGAAGCTACATTACAGCCTGATTGTAATGCTCATGTCTTCTCTATAGAAACCTAAAAATTTACATCCCCATTTCTATTCAGAGGTGAGACTTCTCAAACCGTTATTACAAATACAGCTTTTCCCTACTTATACTAATACTATGTATCCTTGTAAAACTGAAGCGCTCTGGTTTTGGAAAGAGTTCTTCTCTTTTGGCAGTTCAAAGCCTGAGTAAAAAAACCACACCCCAATTCCTGTCCCCCCCCAAATAATTCCTTCATGGAAGCAAGTAACATCACCATATAAACATTGGGCCATAGTGATGCCAAAGGGTAACAAACTGCTTTGGGAAAGATGCAATGCCAAAAAAACAACAGAGGGGGGGGAGGGGGGGGGGGAACCCTCACCAGAAAACAAAACCACAAGTAGTTATCCGTAACTAACAGAATGACTGAAGTTGAAGGGACCTCTGGATGTCACCTTGTCTCAAGCAGGGACCAGAAAAGTGACCACAAGGTATACATTTTCCACATCTTGCCAAAAAGTGTATTTTAACATCCCTCCTATTCAACACAGCTTTGCCAAAATCTGACGAGAAGCTGCAGCTCAGGCAGATCTTTATTCATTTGGGGGAGGGGTGAGGTTGAGTGTGAAGGTTTAACTACAAAGATAAAGCATTACAAGCTTTTTCTGACAAAATGGAATCTTATCACCAACATTTTCAACAACAATTGAGGAAACAGCTGATTGTCTTTCCCCTGCCCCCCACCTCCCCAATATAGATCCTAAAGAAAGAGCTTGAAATTGGGCTCCAAATTCTAATTCTAATTCCCCAGTTCAAGAAAGACAGGGAACTACTGGAGAAAGTCCAGCAGAGGGCTACGAAGATGATCAAGGGAATGGAGCATCTCTCTTATTAGGAAAGGCTGAGAGACCTGGGTCTGTTTAGCCTGTAGAAGACTGACAGGGGATCTCATCAACACTTACAAGTATCTAAAGGGCGGGTGTCAGTATTTTTTCCCCAGCAGTATCTATTCTTTCTCTGAAAATGGTTCCTCCTTCCTTAAGACAACAGGAATTAACCTCTACTAGAAGGTTAAACAGGGGCAGGGCACAAGCATATGTTCAGTATCAGAATCTCAACATTAAACAGATGCTCACAGCCTTTTTATTCAAAGAAAAGAAACTTTCACTTTTTTGTCTGCATATGCTTTTCACAACAGTATGTTTGAAATGTTACGCTGAAAAAAAGCAATTTGTCAATTAGCCTACATAACTGCTTTCATTCTTGACTAGATACGCTATTTAAATTCTTTAACCCAAAATTTATCTCAACTTAAATTTGTCCTTATTGAATTTCAGTTCTTGTTTTTCTGGAAAGGGATACTTTTGCATTACCAAGGTCATTAATATATACCTTTGTTCAAGTTTAACATTCTTCAATGACCGTGTGAGTTCTCCCCAGATGATAAATACAATGAATCGCCCAAGCTGTTAGTGCATAAAGCAGTTTTATTTCACAGAATGGGTGAGGCTGGAAGGGACCTCTGGACGTCATCTTGTCCAACGCTCCTGCTCAGGCAGGGACACCTAGAGCCAGTTGCCCAGGACGATGTCCAGACAACTTCTGAGTATCTCCAAGGTTAGAGACTCCACAGCCTTTCCGAGCAGCCTGTGCCGGCGCTCAGTCACACTCACAGTGAAATGCTTCCTTACGTTCAGGCAAAACCTCCTTTGTTTCAGCAGTCTGTGCCCACTGCCCCTGGTGCTGCTATTTTATCTCTGGCTAAAAAGCATCCTTCCATATTCTCCTCAAGTCTGGATCAGCACTTGTCATTACTTAGTTTTCACTCTTACCACATCACATTCACGTAAGAAATTAGCGAGAACTGTAACAAACACGAAGCACTAAGTGCTAGTCTCTCCAGTTTTAGATTATTTTCCTCTTAATATCTTGCTGATCTACCCGGAAGTAGTGTTTAAATAATATTTTTGTTGGAAAAATTACTACTTTTGAGGAACACAACTAAGCTACCTTCAGCAAAATAATGCACACATTACTCCTCACTGGTTTGTTAGTATACAATACAGTCATTTGCACCTGTCACAACAGAAGCCTATGCTTACTTGAAATTTCTCGTTATGATTTCCACTTAATAGTATTTTTATTTTTTTTTTTTGGTAATTTTTTTATTAGGACACACACTACACATCAACCCTGTAGCAGAAATTTCACACTCCAATATTTATTAAAATGCTTTGTAATCCCAGTGGTTAAATGAACTAATACTCCAATTACTTGGACTGGGAACATTTTTTACCCAAGCACGCAATACAGTTGATACAAAAATTAGTATTTCCTACCGGTATGAATATAATTGAATTTGCATATGAGGACAATGTTTCAATAAAAGCCCTGTTTACTCTGTTCCCTGACCAGCTGACAGTACTGTAGAATGACACACTTTCTAGAATTCTTGATACTGTAATTCTTAGGTCTGTAGATTACAAGAAGATAACGTTTTCCCCTGCATTTTGTTTGAGTTGTTCCCCATCTCCTCTAGATCACACATTCTCTTATTAAACCCTTCAGAATTCACTATGCAACACAAAAGGACTGTAGTCTCTCAACGCTACTGTAATATAAATTACAAGGTACCAATATCAAAACCTACTGCATGCACTCAAGGAAAAGCAAGATTTACCCAGCACTTTCCACTCCTATCTTCAGCCTAACACAGTTTGTATTTAAAGTGACACAAGTCACTGTAAAGAACAGCAACAGAAGAGCTGCTATAATTAAGTTACTAATTTCTATTTTAAAAAAACCCTAAAAATATCACACAACAGTGTTTGGAGCACAGTCGGTCTTGCTTATCTTCCCAGGCATTTATTTTATTATGGACACTACAGAAGATGACAATTCCAATCCACCATTCCTATTGGTCAGACACTACTGAGCAAAAGTGATGCCCGTGCCAACCACAAGCAACAACGAAAAATCGCTAAAATCTGAGCATTTTATTAACTTGGGAGACTCAATCATTTGGGATTAAGCACCCTTTTCTGCTTGCAAATTTGCTTATATAAAGCCCATTTGATATCTACTAATTTCTGAGTCCCTCTTCAATTTATCTCAAGGGATTTAAATTAGTGTATTTCTCAACAACCCAAGTCCTCCAAAGAGAGACACGTTTAATAAAGAATAAACTGTGGAAGAATATGAGTTTTTTGTCCCAAATGCCATTAAAAAGTGTCCTGTAGGGTTTAAGAGGGATTTATTTAAATGTTCTGAAAGTGTTGCTGAATTCAGCAATAACATCTATATGGAAAATTTACTGGCATACTCAAGTGCAGAGACCATGACTGTTTGCTTTTTGCTGTATTTCCTCAGGACAAAGGCAGGAAGTGACTGAAGGATTTACCAAGTTATGTCTCCCTCACCTTCTGGGCATCAGAATCCAGATCACAGACCCTCTAGGGACTGAGATAAATGAAGGGCACGTTTTACTCTGGGTAAATACATGAAACTGAAGAAAGGTTTTCCTAACATAGCTTTTGATCTGAAGGATTTTAAGGGCACAAATACCCACAACAAAAATATGGGGCTCAAAAGGATCCAGTGCTACCTTTAAAGTTTGGAGACTAAAAGATGCGTCCTCTGAGAAAGGATTTTCAAAAACATCTCCATTAAGTTTCTTTGACACAAAGATGTAATAAAAGTAATTGCTGAAACCAAAATCCTAGACCAACTAGCCTGCTCTTCTATTTTTATGTCTTAGTGGTATTTTAGGAAAACTGTAACCCAATTAGAAATTTAAGGGCAAGTTGGTAGGAATTCACATTATCAGGAAGGATCTTTTGACTAGGATGTAGTTGAAGGAAAAAAAAACACCACCCTTGAGCAGTGCAATTGTTTAATTAAACTAAAAGAAAGTCTATAATTCCGCATCAGAATACATCACCTCAAGGCAAGAAATAACTGTTAAAATTTGAATTTGTGAGGCCCATTTTCTATTATTCCCAAGAGAAAAAACAGGAGTTACCAAGAATTCTGATGTCTTTGCATTTCATTTATGAGGCCTGCCATGGCCACCTCCAAAACCATAAGTGGCACAGAGCTTCTTCCCCCTATATACAAAACCTGGAGATAAACTTAAAAAAATACTTGTTTGTTTTATCTGGGGCAAGCACACTTAATGTTGGTGACTACATCACTGAAACTATCGGTCCCATTTCTTAAGATGGCAATGCACAAGATTTTAATACAAGAAATAAACTGAAGAAAAACTTAAGGGATTCAATAAAAAAATTTAAAATTATTAGGGGACTGTTTGGAGATGGGACAGTGTTCACCTCACTTGTTTTGAAAGCTTTGGCTTCTATTTTCATACTCAACTGAAGTAAACTTAACACTCAAATTTAGTGTCAAGTAGAAACTTGCATCTCAAATTTACTCTTTCTACTGCATATAAAATGTCCTTTCCTCCCCAGGTGTGTAATAAACAGCACAGGCATTAACTATGGTACTCTGACAAAGTGTATACTTGTTCTTAATATTTCATTTCTTCATTTTTCCACCTTTAACCCCATAGTGATTTTTACTTTTCAATAGACAATTTGCAGGCGTCTTGAAGGCCTGTATTTTACGAAGCTTTTTGATTAAGGGTGAAAGTCTTACCTAGAATAAGCATACTACAAAACTCAAAGCGTGGGTTCTCCTTTACAGTTGCTTAAAATTTACTTTATTACAAAATAGTTGGTTATTTAGCTAGAAAAGCACAGATAAGCATGTGAGATACAGATAAAACTGATTTCTAACAACAAAACAAAATTATTTTTGTATATATAGAATATATATCCCTCATATTTTCTTACCAGCATAAAGGCATAAATTTTTTCGCAAGCTATACGAAAACATGAAGTCAGTTATGACAATTTCTTTTTTAATACAACCCATTCCCTTCTATTTCACATCTATCCTGTTTTCCTCTTTTCTGAAAAATGCACTCTAGCTCTAGAAAAAAGCATGACTTAGAAACATCCCATAAAAAACCACAATACGATTATGAGGGTACCCTAAGAGAAAATACCCAATACTGTACTTGGAGATGTATTTAAAGGTGCTAAGGTTAAGAACTATGACTTGAGTTTTAATCAAACGTTTCCACAGAACAGTATGTCAAACAGCAGACAACAGTAGCAGGATGTATTGATTAATTGTGACAGACTCCCTACAGCAAATCATGTCCCTAACCCCAGATTCACAGGGCTTCTCACTTAGGGGGTTCTACAAGCAATCCTCGTTTATTCAGAACACAGTGAAACATCAGGAGGGACACGCTTCCTCCTTCTGGGGAGGTAAACAAATTCCTGTACCCGTTTTTTAAATTTAAAGCTGAGAAGAGAAATGTAAATTTATGTGACCTGACACATTGAGTTAAATTTTATGCTTCCTACTGCAATAAGGTACAAGTGACTACTTACCTTAGAGAAAGTCGGTATTTTGTTTTCTCTTTGAATGTGACTTGTTACGTGTTTTCTTTTCTCTTCTGATCGATACACCCTTACTTCTTCTTCTCCCTTTGCTGTTCTCCATTCTTCCTGCCTACTGTAAAAAGAAAATTGAGACATTAACTTTAAAGCAAAATACAACAACTGAGAGGATCTATTGCAAATCAAGGAATAAACGTTCAAGATTTATAACATTCTTTAAACAGCAGTTCTCTCTTTACAGTGAGAATATGGCTTCAAAGTTACCCTTTCTGAACAAAATCAGATTCCAATCTTATTTCAAAAAGCTAGAGCAATTTATGTTTGATTGTGGCTAGTAGGAGTTTTTGACTTATTGACAGTAGTATTCAACATAAGAGTTAATTACTGAACAAAATAAAGTTCCAGTTTGGAAATCAAAATTCACCTCAGGCACCTAATGGATTAGGTCAGTGTCCCAGCTGTAAAATACCATATAATGGCAGGAACAAGCGGAGTTAAAAAATACTGTAATCTTATGCTACAAGTCAGGAAACACTGAGGCAGATAGATGCCATTGCATATACAAGTTAAATTACTCTGTCATTTGTTAAATGGTCAATTCCTATTCACAATACTTCTATTATTTCAAGATTTTTCAAGTGATATGCAAACAACTGATTTCAAACTGAAACTGATTTCATAAGAAATATGAGACCACAGAATAGATAAATACTACACAAATAGTTCTATGACAACATGAATTCCAAAACTGTTCAACTTAACTAAGTTCACCAAATAAAAATTCACTGCAAACTTGGCCTATGTTTACCTGGCCACACCAGAAGACAGTTCAGGCACCACAACCCTTCGACTCCAAGCCACAAGGTCCCGCTCAGTGGCTATTTCACTTCTTGGTGCGTTGCTGTGCATCTGGCGCACACCTTCAATTTGTCCACTACGTCTTAATCCTATATTTGGTGGTGAGTGTACTTCTGAGGTAGAACTTACAGATCCTAAAGAAGTCAAAAAGTGATAGTTGTACTTGATCTGAAATTCTAACGGTAGCATTTAAAAAGAAAAACTCAAAGTGAAAGGAAAAAAAGAATTCATCTAGTACTTCAAAAGAAAATAAAATATTAACTGAAATATAACTATTTCAGCAATTTCTTAGTCACAACACACATTTAAACAGCTACTGGTCTGCAGTGCTCTGTTTAAAAATTCACATTGAAAAGGAGCAGACGTATCAATAATCTCAAGCGAAGCAAATGTTTCCTTGGTTTGCTTTTCTTTAAAAATGCTTTTGAAAACATTTATGCGAAGCTGACTATTGCTATTGCACTCTAGATCTGTACTATAAAACAGTGAGTTATCTCACTGAATCAGTGTATTCCTTAAACAGTCTTCTACCTTCGAAAAAATGAAGCCACAACACTGGAAATTATTAGGAATCCAAGCTGTAAAACTTACAGACAAGAAATTGAAATGATCAAAACAAAACCAAACCAAAAACACATACACATGCAAGATCCTTCAAACACCTACACTGCAGCAAAATTTCAACATTTTTCCACATCTTTCCACACACAAGCTATTCTTGCTTTCTCAGGTGGATTGTTAACCATGATTTTTTAAGTGTTGAAAACTACCATGTAATCTAGTGCAAGACACGGAAACATGGAACAGCTGCACAGAAAAGCAAACAGCTCTTTCCTCTTTTCTCCCTCCTATCTCTTTATTTGAGACAAATCAGATTTCAGTCAAGTAGATGGTCAATTCTAGATTAAATAGGAGGGTAGTTACTTCTAAGGGAACACAGTTGCTGCAAGTTCCCCGAGTGAGCAGACAATAACTTTAAGAAAGAAAAATTTGTAATGTTAAGAATACTCAGATTTTGCAGAAAGGTAAAAAAAAGATGGGAAAGCTGTATTATTTTCTATGGCTCCATACCTCCTTTCTAGTAGTTCAACAAAATGCACAAATCATGCACAGTAAAGTGATTTACATTTTCCAACTCTCAGCTGTTTCAACAGAAAAGCCACAACACCCATCACCCAGTAATCTACCTCTGCTTATCCGGCTGGTAGTACTGGTTCCTGCCTCCCCAGAACGTCTCTGGTCCTGTTCTTGCTGAAGTCTTTGAATCATGCTATCCAATGGACTAACTTCTTGATTTGCTTGTTGACTAAGAACTTGATTCAATCCTGTGAAGTAAAATACACAAGAGAACAGCACACAAATGTTGATTTGAAGAAAAAAAATGTTACAAACAGTTCATCTAAGTTTTAGTTTAGTACAGCATATAATCACATTTGTAAGTATGGGCTAATGCGTATTTTTGTAACAGCCATTTTTTTTAAACAGGACAACTTTTTTCTTAATATATTGAGAGCATTATATTTTCTAGAGCAGGGTCAAGATGATCACATGCTATTTGTAATAAAAGTTTAAATTTGATCAATTGCCAGCAAGTCATAGAAACTTAATACAACTGTTTGTCAGCTCAGTCAATGTAAATTGCTCAAATGCGTGCTCAGCCTGCCTCAACTGCATTACAAAACACTTTAGTATAAGCTTCAACGAAAGAACTACATCAAGAAGGTCTAACTGAATTAAAAAAGAATTATTCATACTGGAGAACACCAAGCAGTAAAAATGCTTGACTGAGCTCCACACAGTCATAAAGATGACACAGGTAAAGTAACGCTAATTTTCTTTGGTATGTAGAAGAGCCAAGAAACCTATTTTTTGGTAGGTCTCTTGAATAAAAGACAGGAAGTAGTTCTCACAGTATTATCACCTTGTAATCACTTCTGGTTTTGCACAGCATGCAAAATACACAGCATGTAAGCATAAATAACACAAAACCTCTTTTTGTACTCACAATGGTCAGAAAATAATTAGAGAGGTATGGAGAAAAAGGCAAGGGTTACAGTACTGATTCGAAAAGGAAGTCAGATACCTCCACGCGGAATAGTTAGATGGTGGAGTGGAGTGGTGGGAAGCTCTGGTCAAGAGAAGCAGAACTTGCAAAACTTTGCAATAAGGGATAACAACGTTCAAAGAAATGAGCTACAGAAATTATTTTTCCAGCATGATTCCAAAGAGATATAGCGTAAATTGCACTTTGCAAGATCAAAGACAAGATATCACAGTAATGAAATGTGCTATGAAATGAAGAGCTTCGATTATGTGGCTACACACAAGCAGCCAGCTCTTAATACATGATGGTATGCAGAAAGAACATAGATATTTAAGACCATGCTCTCAGAGTTTCCAAGGTTATTGTAGTTGAAGTCAACCTCCCTAAAGCAGCAGAAGCTTGGAATCCTGGAATGAGTTCTGGTATAACCACAGTTGGATGTTTTCTGACTCATACAGTGAGAGAGTCATATTTATTTGGTGATCTCATGAGCAGACACACTGTCTACTGAGAACAGTGGGAAATACTACTACTAACCCAAGAATGACCTTAAATAAAGAAACTGCTACCTAAACAAAACAAATGTTTTTATGTACCTAGCTTGTGAGATTTTGCCTTCACAAGTAACAGCAAGCTTCTGTTAAAAAAGGAAATAATAAAGACACTGGTATATGTTTGATTTTTTCAAAACGTGGTTTAAAGAAGCTTCACATACATCTAAGCAGTAAATCAAGCATGACTATCTGAATTTCCCCTACTCTTATAAGCCCCTATGGAAAACTTGACAAGAAATAAATTGTCAGTGCTCTGAGGGAGATCAGTCAAATCTCACAACAAATTTTCAGAAAGAAGTGGAGCTTCCTTAGCGGAAGGGAACACATAAAACATGTGAACATAGCTTAGCTCTGCATAGGACTGCATATATTGTTGCTAAATTGTGAAGAGGAAGAAAAAGGTCTTCCATCTCTCCAAAATCTCCGGCTGTCAGCCTGGTTGATGGCTCCCTGCTATTAAACAAAATGCTATGGACATCATCTTCCTATAAGCATTCATGTATCATGCAAACAACACCATCAAATTTAATACTGTTGGGTCTGCGTGCAGAGTCTGGCTTGTTTCAAGATACTATATTGGAGAATGTGCCCAGGACATTTTCAAATTTGGAGAGTTTCAGAATGTCATGGATCCATGCTGTAACTGTAACAACAAAGTAAAACTGTATCCTTTCTTGGAAATCCAATTTAGCTTCAAAGCCACTAGCTAAGAAGAGATAAAACATGGCATACATCTGCCAGAAAGGATTTCTTCCTTCTTACAATTGCTTCTCAGGTAGCATTTCTTCCTGTAATTTTGGAGGCAATAAATAATAATTTTTAAGGAGAATTTCCTATGTATTCAGTGGCATGTAATCCTCAGGTCTACAAATAAGAATCTACAAATAAGATCTTTTGATAACAACACTGTCACAGTTAACCTTCCTGGAATGTCTAACACACCACAGGCTTAAGTATGGTGTACATATAAGCCACTATTTACAGGCACAGTCAGTTTTCCCATATTTTCAAGAATATCCAAATACTTAGCAATGCTTAACTTGAAAACATTTAAAGCTACTTTCACCAGTCACCGTTTGCTCATTCATACTATTATTGAACTAGTGACACACAACAAGTAGGCATCATTTTTACATCACCACCCATGTGGACCACATTTAGGCAGTTTCCAACAGCCAGCCGTTGACCCAAAATATGCACATTCCTCCCATGTTGTGTGCACGGAGAATACAACTTTGAGGAACTTCCTAGATTTTGTATCCTCATCAAGCCTTCAAAGTTCTCTAACCAAACCATCAAAGCTGAAGTTGAAAGACTGCCTTCATGTAAAGAGGAAGACGATTTTGCATGTTTCAGGTGTCCTCTCATTTTTCTCTTCTTGTAGGTGTTACCTGTTCCAACTGATCTGTGGAAAATCAGTCTATTTCCTAGATTTTGCGAAATAGGAAATCCAGAGATCAGCTGAAAGCTCACTCAGCATCATACACTGTTCCAATAATGAAATGAGCTCCAACCTAACAGGTGCTGTAGCATCAACTAGTACTGACCTGAACGATGGCAATACTGTAAGTGAAATTGTCACAAGCAATCAGTGCCAAGGACACTGCAATTCTTCCACACTATGTGAACTACTGTGCCCAGAAACGAAGAAAAAGAACGAAGTGAAAGGAAAAGTGTAGAACACCTGGAGGTAACTAGATAGGCTACTGTGTACTGAATTTAAATTTTCCATACCTGAAGATGTCACTCCCATCTGAGGAATAAGCTGTTCCTCCCTGCAGTTCTCACGACCAGGAACTAGCCTCTGATACCTTGCAGGATGAGGGTTGCCATCCACATCAACCAAAAATGGGGGAGGCATAAGGTGTGGAGCCTGCTGTGTCTGTTCATCCAGGACAAAGTTGTTGGCATCACGGATAAGGGGCCGATAATCACTATGAAAGAACATCTGATCTGCTATCTGTAAACAAAGTCATTTTGTAATTTTTTTAAAGAACCTATTAAAAAAAGCATACAGAAGATAACTGCCAGAAGTATTTTTAACAGTGTTACTCATGGTCACTTTTGCAAAAACAAGGTTATAAGCTGCTCTGTTTATCTCAGCTTAAAGGGGGGAGTTTAATGACTCCATGATTATTTTTTTCCCCAGTACTCCTTTTCTAGACTATACTCCAAGGAGAATAAAGCACACATGAGGATGGGGAGCATTTAAAGAACAGGGGAATGGGGCAGTATTTAGCTATTGCAAGATATTTGACAGAACACAGTGTGGACATATTAAATAGGTTACAAATTTTCTTCTATAGTCTGGATAATGAAAACTGTGTCACAGACTTATGAGCTATGGTGTAGGAAGAAGAGAAATGGGAATATTTATAACATCAGTCATTGCCAAATATTTAAACACCAGCAGCCAAACATATGTATTCTTATTATAATGCTAGGTATGTTAAAAAGTTCCAGTAGATAAAATAAAGCTGATCTAAGGTTGAATTCTTTAGGCTCAAAGTTTTCTTCTTTATTTCAGTCCACCTGCTCATAATTTATTCTAGATGACTTTCCACAGACACTCAAGACTGAGGAATTCTTTTGTCCAAATAGCATGTAAAAAGGCTTATGCTCCATCCCTCGCTAGCACATGCATCTCTGTATCGTTCAATCAGAAAGATATTGAACCACAAGGAGAAAAAAGAGAACAGAAGACAAGCTGATGCATATACTACACATCCCAACACTACCTAGTGGCAAGCAAACCCCTTGGCAGATCGTGTACTCTGTTTAACTTTGAACAAGAAAAATAAAATCATAAAATCATTATTCACACAAATTCAATTTCCAGTGCAGCATAAAAATGATTAAGTAATTGACTCAAGGCATAGAGATCTCAAAAAAATCTTGTCTTAGATGTTAAAGACAGGTATTTGAGCACAGACAGAGGAATGCCGGAGTTGTCATAGAATGTAACAGTTTCCAGTAACTTGTTATGTAGAAATCAGTAAGGCAGAGGTTGTAGCATCTACTCAGAGATCTGGTCTCCCAATGACAAAGTTCTTGGTCTTCTCATGTCCAGGACAGAAGGAGGAAATATGATGACAAACATTTGTCAACTGCAGCATCAGAAAGTGCCTACATACACCCGCATGAGGTGGATTAAAAAAAAATTTAAAAAAATCATAGGCATCATGGGATGTGGACCCCACAATGTTCAGAAAAATAACAACAGGAAGAAAAAGGAAAAGACGCACAGCAAGATACAAAGGCAAAGAATTTACTTCAGGGATTCAGAAGGTTACCCTTACAAAGTGCGTATGGACAAGATGACACCCCACTACAGTAACAAGCCCTGACTGGATGAAATATTGTTGCAAGATTCTGTTAAGTTAACAGAGGCTGAATGAGAAAGATATAACTACTTTCAGGTGTCTGACTGACAGAATAAAGGCCTGCTTAACACCTTTGTTCCTTCAGCTCAAATAGCTCAATGAGATAAAGATAAAGGCCCTCTAGGAAGACTTACAATTTTCCCTAGAATCATGATAGCAGAGTATCCAGTACTTTCACCTAGTGTAAATTATCCAATTAAGTACTTCCCACACAGAGAGAGAAGAAATTCCAATGGTATGGTCACACAGACTGAGTTTTAATGTACTGTGATTTGCTGTACAGTGCTGTCTGCATCACAGGTTTTGTAAGCAAAGGGAGGATCTGAAAATCCTTCCTTAGATTCAGTCACCTCTACCTTTTGCCTCTGGTGCAAGATCATGAGGGACTTTGCAATTATTCTTCTGTGTACTCTGTACTGCAATCAAGTACGGTAGAGTAAACAATTTTCTACTCCATGAGGTAAGAATGGCATTCATGGAGAACCCAGGCTCAGATCAACTCTCAGGTAGAACACTGGAATGTCCCTACTGGAACCCAGGGCAACAATCTTATCCTCAGCTACTCCAAGTCCTGACAGAAGAATTAGATGTTTTAGAGAATCTTAGACGGCTATGTTCAGCAGACAACCAGTTAAAAATATTAACAACCAGACCTATTTCTTGATATACTATTAGAGATCAAATTCACAACAAAAAGAAGATACTACACCACTATTAGGAGATGAGTTCTCTGTACACATGGCTTCACAAACCCAGCTTGGGTTTGAGACAAGTAGATTCTCCTTCAGTAACTACACTACACATTCAGAATGCTCAGTTTCTCCAAATGGGCACACCCACACAAACACAAAGAGATTTCCCCCACTTTCCATCAATCCACCACACAGGAGCTGTCAACTTGCAACGAAGAACTGCCCAAACCACAGTCTACAGAACAAAAGCCTTAGAAAGCTCAGAGATCTAGTCCAATCTAAGATTTAAGAGAAAGGTACCTTACTTTAGGACATTTAGGCATTCCTGGACAAGTTTGTACCTAAGCAAGAACTTCTGAAGTGCGCTGTTGACAGTGATCTCACCTCATCTCTGATGATCTTCACACAGTCACAAATCTCAGTTGAGATTGGCTCAAGGTTCCCTTAATTGGGTCAAATAACAAAGGAGCCTCAAATAAGCAGCAAATGTATTCTTCTCCCCACCCCGAAGAATTACTCCACAAAAACATGTATCATCAAAAAAAGAAAACAAGAAAACAAACCAAAACCACCCATCAACTTCATTGTGGCCAAGATCACACTGGAGAGAAAAAAAAAAGGCTGGACAGTGGTTCCAGTCAACTAGGAAGCACAGATACTATCTGCACCTACCTATTTGTAGTTACATTTTTCCATAAATCATGTCAGACAAAAATGAAAAAGAGATGGAACCAGACAAGAAAGATCAGGAACTTCCAAGATGAGTTTTTTGAGGGTTAAGACTGAGATTAAAGTGGTAACAAATGTACGTCCTATTTCCTCCCATTTCTTCTAAGGTCAAGAATGCCAAGATTACCATTGGCACAGTAACAGCTGGAGAGGATTGTTTTAAATCACCTAATAAGTGAAAAGTTTTAAACATAATCTTTTCTCAGAGGCTGCTGCAGAAACCTCAAGAGAACAAAGGGTCTGTAGAATTCAAGAAGTGAAAAGCAATTGTTTTCATTCTTCAAACAGATCTAATCCCTCACAAGGTAAATTCTCAAATGTCAGTGTAAAGGAAACTCCTAGTCTATCACAGCAAAGACAAAAAGGCTCTCGGTTTCAATTTCATTTCCAACATTTCTGAGTAGCAGAGGACTCCACATTTCCAAAATAACTGGAGAGAAAAATAAACCTGGAACAATCCATGGACACAATGAGAAAAAAGTTTCTATTACAACAGGCTTTAAAGTTTGGAAGAGTAAGAACTCCAAAGACAAAGACCTTGAAAATGATCTGATAATCCTGGTTTTCTTCGCTTGTGGTGTCTCTGCTCATTTGTTTTGTTTGGAATGGAAGGGGAAATACACAGCTAATAAAAGCTGAGGGATACCAACAACGGCCAAGTACTGAGTACTTCAAATCATAGTTGAGAGACAAGGAGAAAAAAAAAATAATCCCCAGTATGCAAATGCTGCTGTAACTAGCATCCAATTAAGAGCTGGAAGACTACAGAAAGAAATGCAGTGGCTTAAAAGACAAAGATTAAAATTCCTTTTGCTCTCCCTCCTTCAGGCCCCTCTGTGTTGCTGTTTGCCAACATGCTTTCAAGGCCAGCCTGAATCCAGAGATCCAAAGCAGGAGGCGAGATCCAGAAGTCAGCAATTCAATAACCTTCAAGTATCAGCTACCAGAAGCAGAGATGAAAATCATGGAGCAGGTAAGCCTGCTTAGTTCTTAGAAAGAGGGAGAAGAGACACACCTCACCTCTTCCTTGGGTGGTAAAAGAAGAACTAGGACCTTGCGGGCACTCCAAACTAGATAACCTGTATGGTTCATAGAACATGTTCATCCACAGAGGGAAAAAAACCCAACACCATGTATCTTTAAAGTCATGAGAGTCTGTGGCAAGACACCCACACTTAGAATACACAATGTAGACTATGACATTAGAATAAAGATGTAATATTTTAATCGCACAGTAACAGTGGAACATTGCTGTGCAAGCACCAAGGCATCACGATAGCAGAACTTCATTAGCAGACATAAATTGTATCATTAGAACATATAGTACATTTATTGTAAATAGTCTCCCAGGCAACGCAATGTTTAAATACAGATAGCAGGAATTAGTTGTATTACACACACACACCCCTTTTTTTTTTGGTCTTACTTAGGAACCAGAAAAATATTTAAAGCAAAAGGTGTTTTATCATTAATTCCACCGCAGTTTATTCACATTATCCATGTAGATCCATTAGTAGACACTTGTAACCTCGTCACTTAAGAAAGTAGACAGTGACTGGGTAATTATTTTTTTTTTTTTAATTATTTTTAACTTCTCATGTAAACAGTAACTTAACAGCATGTTTCCATAGTTTAAAAAAAGGCAGTGAAAGAAAGCTCAATGTCAACAACAGGAATTTGAAACATCCCATATTAATGCCTCAAAATTGTGTTGACCCTCTTGAAATGAAGCTCTGAAGGAAAGCTTGCATGAATGCATTCAACACAGACAAACATTGTGATTTTCATCTTGCACTGTACCTTGTCATATTTGCTACTGGAACCAAAGCCAAAAATCAGAAGGTGACCGTGAGAATCAGTACATGCAAAATGCTGTCCATCAGGAGAGCACTTGCAGTCAAAAACTGCACCATGTCCTTGTCCTTCAATCTGAAATACATCAACATACAAAATAATTAAGTTACCAGAAATAAATAATTTTCAATTATGATTCTCAAAACTGTGGTGCTGATGTTGAAATTTATAGAATCTGTAAGACAGTATACTGCTAGATGGAAGTTACTTTAAAACATAGTTTACTTTTTAGCTATTCACTTTTCAGTGAATTTTGTAATAATGCTCATGAAAGATGCCAAATTGATAGTAGTAGAAACTGACAGATTTATCCACAAAGCAGGCACAGTATAGGAAGTGAAAATAAAAGCTTCCCCTTGAACGTCCTGCTAATGAGCCTAACCAGAGAGCTGGGTCCAGTTCAGGGCTTAGTCACTACACCCTTTCAATCCTTTGCCTTTTTGCTAAGCTAACCCAGTAGCATTGGCTGCTGCGGTGTTTCAGAACACCTGCCCGCTGGAAAACGCACTGACATAGACAACCCACATTACACAACTTAGCAACTGCCTGTTTCTGTAATTCCTACTCCTAATTTATTGGAGTGGGGGAGGTGTAGGTTTGTGTAAAAACTCCACTTTTTAAAGGAGAACTGCAAAGATTTTAAAAAAGGAATTTTTACCTGATACTCATTTTCTGTTTTCCAGTTCCATTAAGCCAGAACAAATGGGTTTTTGTTTTTCCCTGCAACCTGTCAATCAAGCAGAGGTGACCAATCACCACTCTGAATTTTCATGTCTTCAGCACCTCTTCAGAAAGCCCCTTTCTATTCTCCCCAGCAAAGCACTTTTGCATTTTCTTTAAAGAGACACCAAACAAAATTCTTTCCCTAACTGTGGCAGGCCTATACACTGCCAGAAAAAAAACAATGGTATTCAGCCTGCAGGCAGTAACACTATGCACTTCTGTAGCACCTTCCAGAGACCATCAGCATTATTTTAAAAAGTTAATGAACCAAGCCTCTGAAAAACCTGTGAGGTAGGTACTGTTCTCGCTATTTTACAGGCTGAGACAAATGCAAGAAGTCTAAATCTTTTGCCCACGGTCTTAGAACACATCCACACCCACACCCCTGTACACCCCCACCAACGGTACAGGCTGCTACACCTATTACAGCGCTTTCCGGTATTTGATAAAGGTCTTTCTTGCTACAAGTACTTTCCATAAAAGTCAAATGACTTTCTGGATTAGCAAAAGAGGAACATAAACCAGTGCAAGTTTTATGTTCTCTTTTGCTCATTATTCCAGAAGAAATGAACAGAAGTATACTATAGAAAGAGATGGAAAATAAATACAGAGCTTGAAGCGAGTGACACTAACATCACAACAGCTAGGAATGCAGAAATAAATTTACACTAAGCAAGATCCAACAACAAAGGCAAAGTTACAACTTTGTGCTGCTTTTTTATGTAGAAAGCTCACTGTAATAAAGGGAGACAGTTTGGGGAGGTAGGTGAAAAGGGGAAGGCACTTCAGCCCAAGAATAAGCTTTGCAGATGTATAGTGAAAACCTGGAAAAGCAGGACTTACACAGAGATTTCCGTTCCCTTTCCCTTCCTCCAACAAAGGAAACATCAAAGTACCAAGCTTCCTAACATTCAAGTCCTTCATAAATAGAATTTCAGGGTTCTCCTAGAGCCTAAGATTTGAAGACTTTTTGTTTTACGAGGAAAACAAGGCATAGTGTGGGAAGAACTATTTGCTAACCATGGCAAGGAGAAAAATAAGAAATAGAAGGAAAAAAACCCAGATTATTAAGATGATGGGTTTTTTTAATCCTTCCCAGCAAGAAATGGTTTGGATGGACCATTTTCAAGAAACTCCTGGGAATTAGAGTGTTCGTTGGAAGACATTCCCGTCTTATGTAAAGGAAAAGAATAGTGATCTACTATTCAGTGGTAATACAGTGCAATTAGTTTTACTCTAAATGTGGCCAGAATCTGATTTAAAAAGTGCTTTTGGAAAGTACAACAGTAAAATCTTTTAGTACAACCCTCAAGTCTGATGTACAATTACTTGGAAATAAAGATCCTTAATATTGTAAGAACAAAAATTACTGTTGGGGATAAGCTTCCAAGATGTAATTACTATTACAAATTAAAGAGCAAAGCCTGCCAGAGTGTGCTACCCAGTAGAATTTTTTTTTTAAACAAAAATATTTTGGGATTAATAAATGACACTTTACAATGGAATTTCTTCAATAATAAAGTTAACACAAAGGAGTTGGTTGTTTGAAACAGAAACTAAATGTTAAGCTGCAAAAGGGGAAGCTGTAGTACATCAGTGAAGCTGTA
Source organism: Anarhynchus alexandrinus (assembly GCA_008711295.1). Taxonomy (NCBI): domain Eukaryota; kingdom Metazoa; phylum Chordata; class Aves; order Charadriiformes; family Charadriidae; genus Anarhynchus; species Anarhynchus alexandrinus. The sequence goes on along the minus strand of VUYV01000036.1, from coordinate 1,213,038 downwards.
GTACATCAGTGAAGCTGTAACTTCTTCAAGCAAGACAAAGGACTTCACCAAGAAGGAAGCTGCTTTCCTTACTCCATCCCTTTTAAATCAAAGATGCAAGAACTATATGAAGACTGTATTCCAAAGAAGATAAGCTGTTTATTCTGTCTGGAACCTTACCCTGTTGAATAAAATGGTATCAATGGTGAAGGGAAGAGACCACTCAGGAAAACAGAAAAAGAACTGGTCAATTAAGAGCTGTCCCAACAAAGGGTTGCCAAGAGTGAAAATGCTAAGACACTGCTGGTAGCAAAGCAAGTAGCAAGCAGCAAGTATTCTTTGGCCAAAACCAGGAAAGAACCAGTGATGCTATACAATGAGGACTAAGTTAAGATTACTTATAGTCTCAACCCCAAGGATATTCATTACCAAGGGAACAGATGGACATTGCTACATCATGAAAGGAGGAATGCTGATGAAATAAGAGAATGAAAAAGGGAAGTTACTCTTTTCCTCTCAGTTTTGAAGAGAGCTTATTGTTCTCCCCCAAACCAGGGAGAATAGAGCTATGAAACTAGTACACAAAGGAACATGTCTTAGATGCATAAAAATAATTTGTTGTATGAAAACAGAGTAGTACCACCTACAAGGAGAGAGAGAGCTCAATAAGAAGCCTTACTGACTTGTTATAAATAGATAGTATGAAAGACTTAAAGCCTAGTTTTTAAGACAAGACACACGAGAGAAAAGAAAAAAAAAATCAAGTAAAATGAAAATTTATCAAGAGAGAACCAGACAAACTTAGAGTTTCTTCAGTACAATAACTGCTTTTTTTAAACCAAGAAAATATAATTCATTCAACCTAGCTAGATTTCACAGCCATGATACGGCACTGAAAACTTAGTTCAAATGGAACAGTGATTAGTAGGAGAAATGCAGAGTATGTAAACTTGCTAAGCAAAGGATAAAAGTTACTGGTTTTGAAAAGACACACAGAGGATGTCATCAGTGAAGTTCCTCAAGCCAGGCCTTTCTGTCAGTGACTACAGGCAAAGTAAGAGCCTGTTGATGAAATGAACATTAGGGAATTATGCACTGAGAGCAGATTTGGGACACAACACAAATGATATTGACTTGAGCAATTAAAAGCCAATAGGACAAAATGCAATAGGCCATGAAGATAGTAAGATTATTAGAAATAACTTACTAACACACTCACTGCCAGAAAAAATAACGGAACTCAGTCTACACGCAGTAATTTCACTATGAATTTCTATCACGCCTTCCAACAGAAGTCATCAGGACTGTTTAAAAAGTCAGTGAACTAAGCCTCTACTAGCCTGAGGTAGATAGTGTTCTCTCCCGTCCTTCACAGTAAGTGACTGAGGCAATTAGTTGGAAACACAGGGAGAAAGATCACTGTGTATTCACTGCAATGCATCACATATAATGCAACAACAAAAAGAAAACTATAATCCTAAAACATACCAGAAGTATATCCAGAAGAGAAAGTGCATACATGCTAGACAAACAGACAACGATAAGAACAAACTCTTCGAAAGCAATACACATATTTTTTGCTTCCCATGTTCAAGATGAATAAATTCTAAATGGAACAGCTACAGAAAAATGTTTCCACTCATCATGATAATGGAAATCCTAAGAGCTCAGATTCTCAACATGGACACAAAGGAAAGAGGATTATTTTGTATGCCTATACAAAAAGACCTTTAGCAGGAAAAGAACTACTCTACGTAGATGCATAGGAACAAATGAAAATTAGTTACAAGCAACATTCAAACTTGAAAACGCAAATTTAGATTCTAACAATCACAATAATGGTATGCTAGAACAACTTTCTAAAACTAGCAAAAAACCTAAATTTAACTAATTGTTACTAAAACATATAACCTCTTTCATAAGTGATTAAATTACACCATATCTGCTTGAGTCAAATCAGCCTTGAAGTATTTTGAAGTTCCTTTGCAGGTTTATGTTTTTCTTTTCTTTAAGAACAACTCCAATCACAGCATGCTTCCACAGTAAACCAAAAAATACCTATCTATGGACTTTCTGCAAAGTTAGAATTGGTTGCTGCAGATCTGGAGAAGTGGAAAGAACACTTAATTTTTAAGCCTTTTTTTTTTTTTAAAAAAATCAAAATCAGCTGGGCTTCTACAGTGCTTCCAGAACAATAACAAAGGATCAAATGGTAGGAAGAGAACAAGAAGTAATTAAGAGTAGGATGTTTACTGAAAATGTTTCTGTCTTCCTACCACCCAAGTCAGTTATCCATTCAGGAATGTGGTATTTGTCTTGAAAGATAAACATAGCAATGAAAAGATCTGACAGATCACCCACTCTATGGATGCCTGAAGTTATATAAAAAGTATTTACAGTTTCTTTTTTTTTTT
>VUYV01000036.1:1158927-1209440 GCA_008711295.1 Anarhynchus alexandrinus | reverse complement strand
AATGGAAATCCTAAGAGCTCAGATTCTCAACATGGACACAAAGGAAAGAGGATTATTTTGTATGCCTATACAAAAAGACCTTTAGCAGGAAAAGAACTACTCTACGTAGATGCATAGGAACAAATGAAAATTAGTTACAAGCAACATTCAAACTTGAAAACGCAAATTTAGATTCTAACAATCACAATAATGGTATGCTAGAACAACTTTCTAAAACTAGCAAAAAACCTAAATTTAACTAATTGTTACTAAAACATATAACCTCTTTCATAAGTGATTAAATTACACCATATCTGCTTGAGTCAAATCAGCCTTGAAGTATTTTGAAGTTCCTTTGCAGGTTTATGTTTTTCTTTTCTTTAAGAACAACTCCAATCACAGCATGCTTCCACAGTAAACCAAAAAATACCTATCTATGGACTTTCTGCAAAGTTAGAATTGGTTGCTGCAGATCTGGAGAAGTGGAAAGAACACTTAATTTTTAAGCCTTTTTTTTTTTTTAAAAAAATCAAAATCAGCTGGGCTTCTACAGTGCTTCCAGAACAATAACAAAGGATCAAATGGTAGGAAGAGAACAAGAAGTAATTAAGAGTAGGATGTTTACTGAAAATGTTTCTGTCTTCCTACCACCCAAGTCAGTTATCCATTCAGGAATGTGGTATTTGTCTTGAAAGATAAACATAGCAATGAAAAGATCTGACAGATCACCCACTCTATGGATGCCTGAAGTTATATAAAAAGTATTTACAGTTTCTTTTTTTTTTTTGTTAAAGAAATTTTTTCTTAATAAACTTCCTGCAAATCCAGTACTGGCTTCCACTTGGACTACTAGAGCATCATGCTGGCTTTGCTGGATTGGCTCTTCAGGATGTGCTCTTACATACTATTCAAATGTGGAAGCTCTCGAAAATTTCAAAAACATGTTAGTAGGACTACACACTGACTGATTCAAAAATAATGCATCTACAATCCTATCCTAAGTCATTCTGTATTTCAGATGACTACAAAACCTGATCTAAAAACACAATCCCATATAATCCTAGCAAAACTGGAAGTCTCTTCAGACTTTATGAAGGCCACAACATAAGATATAACTGTTTATAATCTCTAGTTAACACTGGAGATTACAATACATTGTCCATATGAGCAACCGGTATGCCTTTTGGATGTTAGTCTAAAAAGTCACCTTATGTGGCAAAAAAATCCACGCACAGAGCATTCTGCTGAACTGTCCTAGATGGAATCTGATCTTCCATGTTGTTCTTCTGACAGGGACACCAATTTTTTGGTATGTAATTTAGGCTAAAACTAATCAAGTATTTGCCAACAAAGATCTAGCTAGGCCATGCAGGTTTACTGATTAACAAAAAGGAAAAAATGTAAGCATTATGATAATGCTGTTAGGACTTCAGAGTTTATCAGGTTGCACTGAAAGTTGAAGCAGTATTAGAAAGTAAGGAACCGCATCGCACAGATCAGACCTCAAAAGATAGGGCAGGAAAAACATTAAGATACACAGACATAAGGAGGCATAGCATAGGAAGTGCCTGTAATGAAGTGTCCACTCAAAGCTAAAAATAAAGGACAGAGTCAACAACCAACTCTCTGAAGGAGCTGGAGCACACAGAAAAATCCAATTGCAACTTAGTAGCCTCTGCTTGATTGACAACTTGCAGGAAGAAACCCTTTTGACCTGAATCAGTTGATGCCATAACACTGACAGTAGATTCCAAGCAAAACAAAGATTATACTGTACTGAAATATTCAGTCATTAGCAGGGGATGTGTGTGTCCAAATTCATAAAAACTAGACTTCATCGCCATTATGAAATAATTACTATTAACACCTCCATGGGGGCTCCCAATTTTTCTCCCCGATTTATATAAAAACATAAGACGTAGGAAGAAGGCAGAGAGGCTGAGGGGAAGGGGAAAACAACCAACACGTGACTGCATCCAGACCATCTGATTGTTCAACCGTAGTGCAGACTCTCCATTAACTTAAAGTAGGGTCAAAATTACACCCTCTACAATTTCCATTGTAGAAACCAGGAAAATTCTTATGGGCTGCCTGAATTTGACCTTTTTATGGTCAAGTTTTATATAAGACAATTTCAGTCACTGCTTATGCTAATAGCTTCAAATAAATCTACAACATATCCAAAGCTCACAAAGCTAAGAAAGTGATTCTATTAAAAATTTTCAAAAGATACATTACACGTCAGAAAGTTGGGGAAAATGTGTAAGCTTGAAAAACTCATGCAATGCAACTACCATACATCCTATAAAAGTAATTAAGGACCCACTTGGAAAGAAACGCATGGAACCAGGAATAGTACCAGATAACTCTGCATTAATTAGAGAACCAGCTAGCTTCAGACTTGGGGACAAAAAACTCAAGACATGAGCTTCAGCAATCTTGTCCTTACTTCTCAATGTCTATGTGACCAGAACTTTACAGCCTTAACATCAACATGTGGATTATTTTTTTTTAAATATAAAATATTTATCTGCATTTACACAGATTAACTAGTATCTGGCTATGAAAAGAAATATATTCACCATGGTAACTTCACCTAGCAAATGTAAAGCAAAACTAGCATAAATTTATCCACTTGCTTCAAGCTTTCACACTGGAAGTGTGACAGTACACATTTTCAATTTCAAAAACAAGCTTAAATGTTTTAAATACAACTATTGCTTTGTTGTAATATGTGTCACTACGTTTCCTCATTTTGTGCCAGCATTTCTAAGAAGCACAACCTGTTTCATTAAGACACCATTTGAAATAGCAGCAGCACTGTAGGGCTATACAACTATAATTATGTAACCAGAAGAGGGTGGCCTTTTAAGGCAGGTTAGTATCTGCTTGCTGATTCTATTACTCCACTTGTTTTCAAAAGCAATCAAATGAAATAAAGGAACTTCAGAGACCACTTGCAAAACAAGCATATCAAATCAATTTTTTGTTTCCTCAACCCAAGGCTTCTCAAAAAAGAAGCAACCTGAAAAAGGAAATGAAGGACCAAAAAGAGTAACATTTTTTTTTCTTTACTATAGCACAATCATAAGAGCTTGGGTCTAAACTTTAAGACTGGTCAGGAAATCAAGGGACCTAAAAATAAGTTTGTGAGTATTCACAAACAAGTTCTATTCCTTTAAGCATATGAAAGCATTGCACACTTTACTGCCTAAAAAGTTAGAACATAGTCTAATGAAAGCTACTGTAGCAGAGTGATAGGTAAATAAGGTTTTAATGAGCAGTCCTGCATCATCACAAGATCCTTCCAACCCACCTTTTCTTCTACCTAACTTTTCTAGTGGTAACTGTTAGAAATGTGGTCATGTTGAAATCTTTTAAATGTGAAAAGCAAATGCTGGCATCTTATCTTCTCAAGTAGAGAGACAGAGGACTTTCAGTGAAGTAAAACTTTCATTCTTCACAACTACCACCTTCAGGAACACTCAGACACTACAGTTTTTTGAAAATGTCTATCAAGCTGTATTTACACGATTGCCTCACTTCATGTACCTGACAGATGTATAGAGATTAAAAGGGAAATTTAAAACTAATTAATAATGAATTTTCAAGTAAAAAAAAAATAGTCCTTTCTTTAAAAATTAAATAACACTGAGAAAGGTATCATGCACATTTGCTTGAAAACTACATAAACAAGCTTGGTATTTTTTCCATTTTCAGACATTTTCTCTTTAATTTGTGGCAAAAAAATGCATTAAGTTGGTCACACTAAGTAGCTGGTCTTAAGACTTGCTAAGAAATCCTGACTAGCTATCTCTCAATTACAGCTCTGCATTTTTATATTTCAGATAACAAGCACTGTCCCAACAAATTTGAGACTTCATTAGAGAAGCCAATCCAAGATTCTGGTCAACTTGGTGAGACAGTATAAAACATTAAATGCTGTCCAAAAGTCATAACCCAAACAATCCTATGGCTAAAATGTTTGCAGTTTCATTAACATTTTTACACTGCTGCAAGGCTATAAGCTTTTTTGGGGTTGGGTTGTTGGTTTTTCTGGTTTTGGTTGGTTGGTTGGTTTAGGTTTTGTTTGTTTGTTTTGTTGGGGTTTTTGTTTTGTTTCTTTTTGATGTTGATGTTTTGGTTTGGTTTTTTGTTTGNTTTGTTTTTTTTTTTTTTTTTTTCCCAAAGTTTATCAACTTCTGCAGTACTTTCCTAACTGCAACCAACAACACAAGCAAAAGATCAGCCTACAGATTTCTTAGCTCCACTGATAAAGTAGCTTATGCCTGTTGGTACTGTATGTTCAACAACAGTTTATATTTAAGTACTCTGAAAATTTTTCAGCACAAAGAACTTCAGAGTTGCTGTTTCCCATTAATGTACCTGTTAAGGGGAACAATTATATTTAAGTTTTGATATGGCAAAGTCAAAATAAATTTGTCTTGCTGAAAGGATCCAGAACTATTTACATAAGGTTCCAATAAGATGTCCTTTAACCTCTGAACTCCAAGAACAAAAAGTTTTGTCCCTATTTTTCTTCAAAAAAGAAGAAATCACAAATTTTCTTTAGAAGAAAAAAACAACCACAAACCAAAAAAAAAAAGAAAATACAACTTTGTTTACGTAGTTAAATCCAGACTTTATACTAAAATCTCAAGTAATTTGCTTCTGGGCTGATAATTTTAAATTAAGTTGGACAAAATCACATATTACTAAATTGATATTAAAATTGCAACTGCAAAAACTTTAAGTTATTAGAAAATCGACACTTTTCAATTTGGCTGCTTACACTACACCTGTTTTAATGTTTGGTTTGTAATGCAGATGGAAGAAACCATGCTCATCACACTAGCCAAATCTTTAAATAAGCTATTTAACATTTTGTGAAATAAACAAAAAAGTGTTCAAGTCCTTACTTTGTTTAAAAAAGGTTCATATTTAAGGTCTAAGTGTCATCACTAGTTGCTAATTAATAAGCATATTGGAAAGAACACATGCAAGACACAAGCTTCCTAGTTCTGGATACAATGCCTATTTACGTAGATGTAAGTAACTTATTTTACATGAAAGTGTGGGACTATTCATCATGTGCTTCCAACAGAAGAGTGCCTAGAATGAACAGCAAACAGCTAGGATTCTGGTAGAGATCTAGATGAAAAAAATCACTTTTTTTTCCTACAACATCTGAAAAGCTGTAAGAAGCCTCATCCTACCTTACAGCAGCTACAGCTGTCAAAAACATTATTGTCCTTCTACATCTCAATGAAGAAGCATATCTTAGCCCCAGGATCAGAGTGTTTCAAAACCAGCCAAGAAATGCAATTCTACCCTGTATCTTCTCCAACAGTGATGCAACAGGCAGGTCAGCCTCCTCCTCAGGCTTTGCAATTTAAAAGTGTTTTGGTTTTTTTTTTTCTTTTCCTGATGGTTTCCATAAAAGCAGGACAGAGGGCGTAAGAATGACAAACAACAAATTCAAGCAGTAACAGTTACACTGCTGTAAGAAATCATCCACTATTCTTCAAGTACCAATCTGGTTTCCAGGGCAAGCAACATTTACTCAGTGACACACAGGAGAACAACGGTGTTTCTGGGAGAGACTAACGCTTTTCTTTCACAAATGCAACACAGTTATTTGCCATTTCAAAGGAAGATGAAGGTGCAAGAGGGGGAGAACAGGTTGGTGAGGAATTTTTTTTTTCCTTCCTCCTCCTCAAAAAGAATCAGAAGGTTGCTTCAAATCACTAGGTTTACAGAGCTCAAGTTGTAACGCGTTTCTGAAATATACTCATGGTATTCTACATGCACTGATTAAACATGCCTTGGCGTTTAGAAAAAGACTAATCATCAAATTTACAACAGCTGGAGATGTATAGGCTGACCTTTAAGTGTCAAAGGCTAAGGTGGCTTAGCCTTTCAGCAAGTCAGACAAAGTCACAAAAGTAGAAGGATGTTGAAGTATTCAGATCTGTGAATTTAATACAAGGTCATAAAAACATGCTTTTTGTATCAGTATTTCAAAGCATTCTTCAGAATACAAAAGGACTAAGGCCACCTTTGCACTGAGTTCAAAGCAGGTTCCACAACTATCAACCACCCAGAGCACGTTGCAAAGAATACCGTAATACATGATAGCGCTCAGAAAGACTATCTTTAGCACCAAGGTAACCTAACAAGAATCAGTCTAAATGAACTCTTCACAACCACTAGGAGGAACACATTAAGATTACAAGTAAGCAGAAGTCTGACCTTAACAGGCATCTGGGCACACAGGAGGCCACCAAGGCACGCAAATCATGTCAGCGAAGAGCAACACCTAGTCATGAAAAATCTTTTGGTTGTTGGTTTTGTTTAGGTTTTGTTTTGGAAATCTGTTATCCAGGAGAACCATTTTTTATTTAAAGGCATCAGTATTCTTACTTGATTAATTTCTACATTACACAAGGATTTCTCAACAAGCTGAAAGGCTAGTCTTTATCAACTAACACACAAGCTTCCTGGTGCAGTAATTGCAATGCTTACTAACAAAATCTGCTGAGTCAGGTATCAGATTTAGGCAAAGCAATTACATTCAGAGATACAGTACTAAAATCCAGTATTCTATAGCAAAGATTGTAAAAATGCCTGCTCTCCCCTAGTCTTTCATTCTTGCTGCTGTAGTACAGTTTTCATACTTTCAGTGGCATACTTTTAAGTAACTGCAGTCGCCATGTTCCTGCAACTGTTCATAAAGCTATGCTGTAAACCAAATTATTAAAAAAAAAAAGAGAGAGAAAGAACACAGCTACAGACCGGTACATATCCTGAAATCTTTTATGAAACTTTTAAAAATATCCTTCTACAGAGCAGCCCACTTACGGGGCAAGAACTATTAACTTTACCACAGGAGAAACCTATACTCTAAGTATCCAGACAGAACACCTTTTGCAAGCAGTCTGCATCAGCTGAGCTCAGCCCTCAGAAGTACTGCTTAAATAAAAATACCTAAGTCCAAAAAATAAAAATCAAGGGCAACACTATAATACCAGAACCCTATTTGGGGTCAGACTCAAGGAACACCAGTACTTAATGTCCAAATTGCAACATCAACAAAAACTTAATCACCAAACCAAACCCCATGCATTCCCCTAATGTTACTAGGCACCTCCTTTTTAATCTGGAAGACCCTTAAGTCCCTGTAGTTTTCTTTCTCCCCTCGCACATTCTCAGAATTGAGAAACTTCTGCTTAAAGCACACAGGAACTACAAGCATAGGCTAAGCTGCAGCATGTACCATCCGAGTGCCAACCCTGGCATTCCTAACAAACCAAGTTGTCAGGTCTACTAAGAAGAAACTTACTGAGGACACCTGAAAGAAAACCGATCCTATGACAACAACTGACTGGTGTACAGCTTTTATTTTTGACTTAGCAGAGCACTAATCCTGGAAGTTCAAGAGCTTGCCTGAAGCTTGAAGCCAAAGGCCATTTCTACCACTTTCTAATTTACCGAGAACGTGATTTCCATACCCAAGAAAACAAGCCTAGCAGAAGTGCCTAAACCCACAGGCTACAGATTCACACCTCTCCACAGCAACATAACTTCTAGACAAAGTTAGGAAACAGTCCTGTCCAGACATTTGTAGCAGAGACACCCTCCTAGCTAAGTGGCAGATGCCAAATTGAACACCTTGCCACTAAGGAGAGATCAGAATCTAGGTCTTCCATTTCCCAGCTCAACAGCTTAACATTAGTTAAGGCAATCTGAAAAGATGAGTGCCATCTGCTCCTGCGCCCTCCTTTTAGGAGGGCAGGGACCTCCCCCAGTTACTGGAAAGGTGCCTTACCACACAAGGGATCCAGATGCTTCATTGCAGCTTTGAGTAAGAAACTGCATTTCAAATATATCTCTATGTACATTACAACGCAGTGGCTTTCGATAGACAGCCCACCATTTAGCCTATTGTTTTCTCCTGGATCATCCATTAAGACACTGCACACTGCTCAGTACACTGACGATTTGGTAGGTTACTGCATTCCACTTTGGAGACTAAGCACCTTGGTCCCAGATAACTTAGGTGCCACAACAGTTAAATCCTTCAGCGAATTTAGGCCCTGGGTAACAAGCCACAATTTAAACATTTACAAGGGTTTGTGTTGTACTTCTTAGCAAAACCACTGTTTTTGTGAAATATCTAAGCTCTGAAACAGTTGGCTGCAGCAACCACTTAAGGTGTATCACCCTGGTTTCTTCAGCATGTGGAAATACTGCATGTGAAACTGCCCTGATATTACAACACCGAAGCTACAACCTCATTGATTCCTTGGAAAAATGAATGACAAAAACACACTGAGAATGCGTTTTTCATTAGCAGCTGTATTAAGTCAGGACTGGCAGGGATATTACACAGGCCACAAAAGAGCAAGTACCTGTACTTGCGCATGCAACTTAAAACCATCCCAGGACTTATCTGCTGCATCTCAAAATTTTCTAAAAAGTTTTAACCCTCTCACACTCTTGATATTTCTACAAAAAATTTCGCTCTCTGAGGTAGTGAATACATTCCTGGAGTCTAGCTAAGTCAAGTCACTGAATGCCAGTTCTGAATGCCCACGAACTCCGACATCAAGTTATGTGATACTTACAGAACTAGATCAAATGAAGTGAAGACTACAGGTGAAAATGTAGGATATATAAAATATATACATACTTACTGAAAGTAAACCCATGTGTATAGACAGTCACTTATAGGATGAATTTACTATTATTTATAAGACCAAAAACTGGGCAAACAGACCAAAGACGTTTCAAATTAACTGTGACAGTGCCAATCAATTTAATAGCAAATCTTAAATTTAAAGACCTGGAAAAGAATGTTCTGTAAAACCATCAGAGTATCCTAGTGGCATCTATCTGTAACGAGCAAGGCACAAATGAACTTTGATTCCCCCATTTAAGTTAAATACAAAAAGTGTATTTGGATTTGCAATTTCATCCACTGACTGGATAAAAGAATAAAGTTTCAAACCAACTGATACCGCTTGTATCCCTCAGATTTTGACCTTTTTTTTTTTAATATACTGACAATGAAGAAATTCAGGGGTGGGGGGCACAGATGACTTAAAAATACCCAACTCTAGGGATTTGTCACAAGGCTTTAAACATATCAAGCAATCCATCTAGCATGGGAACACCTGACTGGACTATCATTAAGCTAACAGTCACCTAAGATTTTGCTAATTCAAACAACACTCCCAAGGTCTGCAATATTTTTTTAAGGAGCTTTTGTCACAAAAAAGTCATCCAGTGCTAATTCTGGTATCACAGAAACCATTTTGTCAGGCAATGATAGTAAGAGGTACTTGAATGCTAAAGCAGGTATCTCATGCCATTCAACTCTCAGGCTTGGTTCCTCCAGATGATGTTCCCTGTCTGATCCAAAAGAACCCAATCTGTACCTTTTTCCCATCCCCTGAATACAAATACAAATACTGTTTTTCAGAAGTATGAGATGACATATTGAACAAGTCAATGAAGGTCACAACGGTTATCAGAACAACTTAACAGCAGCTATTCTAGTGATGTTCCAGGCTGATATGCCAGTTCGAAAACTGGGAGAAGACTGGCAGCTCCGTATGTATTCGTGCCCTCCCTTAGTAAATCAGAACACTTCACATTTGCAGCTCTGCAGAGGTGACTATGCAATCAAGTCTCATGGTCTAGAAGCATTCCCTCCCCTCCCCTCCTCCCCCCCCCCAATCATCCAAGAAAAACCCTAATTTCTACCCATATCTTTTGAAGCATCAGACATAGAAGACTGGCTGGTGAAACATTCAGACTGTTGAGATGCCTCTCTTGCATACCTGGCTCATATGACTTATTCATCGGTTTGAGACAACTGATTGCCAGATTTACAATTCCCCTCACTTCACACAGCAGGCAGATTTTCTCACATTCATTTCTAGCATGAAGCACAGATTACTAGCTGCTGAGATCTTCTGATTGTCTACACATTTCTCTGACTTCAAAGATCTTAAAACGTATGCGATTTTTACCCTTTTTAGATGTTTGTGTTGCATTGCACCCTTGAAATAAATATTTCAGTCTTTCAGGGGGTTGCCTAACGTCACAGGCATCTGTAATTTAGATTCCGATAGCTCTTAAATGGACTTACATTCCATGAAAATTATCACACACCCATCGTAAGTAGTAGTGGAAAGGCAACCTAACCATGCAATGAGAACATACACCTCAACTGGTAACAGTGAATAGCACTGAGTAACGAAGATCTGTACTCATAGCTCCAAGACAATTGTCTCGGATCCTTCATAAGTTCAGTTACAGAAATCAATGCAGAGGGAACAATACTGAACCTAGGTCAGTGCTGAAGGAGTCTAGACAGCTCTCTCTCCCATTAAGCTTGGCAGAATTTCTTCAGAGACTTTATGAACTGTACTGTACACTGCACTTCTCAAATTCTTTCTTTAGGTGCAGAGTGACCTTCCTGGCTTGACTTCATTTCTAAATGCCGGTTTTGGGTTTGGGGTTTTTTTTTTTTTTTTGAGTACATCTATGGCAGGTCTCTTCTTCAGATAATCTTCTTTATGCTGGTCTCCAAGACTGCCATTCTACTATGGCTGAAGGCTGGAGGAAGCCCATTTGCCTACTCTCGGCATTCTCAATGATTCTTCATATTCCTTCATCATTTTCTCCAGAAGACAAAGTCTGAATCACCCAATACATCACTACCTTTTTGAGGAAAAAGGTATGTACAAAGACCCACTTGATATCAAGAAACAGATGGAAATATCTGTTGCATCCACCTTCCAGAAGAATAGTTTAGTGCAGAACAGACCAAATATGAAACCTGCATGTGGAGGAGCTCTACACAGAAAGGCTGACAGTATTCAGTCCAATAGGCCAAGGCAGCATACAACAACATTGTATGAGGTCAGGTGACTCCTGAAGAGTTTTAGCCAGATTAAGAATTAGTAATGCAAAAATAAACCAAGTTCCACCTTGGTTCCCCAGGCAGGAAACAGAGCACTAAAGGAGGGTCTCTGTCACCCTGTCCCTTACACATGATCTCTGACAATGTAAGCTAACACTCCATTTTCATGTGGATGAAGCATATAGAAAGATGATACTATGAAATACAGCCAGAGAAAGAACTTTTTACATTTTACAGATCTAATCTTTGCCCCACTAAACTGAATAGGAATTTCTCTTGACTTCACTGGATGCAGGATCTTGCCCTATACACAAATGCATACTTCAAGATGGCCTACATAAGAATGTACTAAAAGCAAAAAAAGTTTAGAAAGGTTGCTTTGGCATATCTGCATAAAGCACAGTAATTACCATGTTGAAGTAAGACCGGATTTTGACCCCTCTTGCCAAATCCCAAACTATGACGTTTCCATCGTGTCCAGCAGAGAAGAGAACTCTTGGATCAAATGGATGAGGTTCAAGTACAAACACTTCATCTTCATGTCCCTGAAATTTAAGATACAGCAAGATGAACAAGAGGATCGTCTCAAATACTTACCCAAGAATTCAATACAATAACACTAGCAACTGCAACATTAACCTATGAAAGTGTTCAAAGAACAACTATTTTGACCACACATTTCTTTTTTTTTGTAGCAGTGTACTATACTCTTCTCTATCCAGTGGCAATTTTAGCTTCCTAAGAAGTATGTCAAGTATGCCACCTCCACAACAAATATGTCCCAATGCTTTCACTGTGATTTTAAAAGATTAGACTCCACAACATTCAGTAGTTTTGGTCTTAATGCTCTGCAGATTTCAATTTTTTTAGGCAGAGTACCAGTTAGAAATTGAATTTACCCCCATAAAGAATCAAATATGTAATTAAAAGTTAGAGAATAACATCTCCAAAATTAATATTAATTTTTTAAGCTTTGCATGAAATATTTCCATCTCCAGCAGAGCACCTAGTTACCCAGAGTTAAACCCACTTGCTCAGTTAAAAAGAAAAGTATCAGACATTTCAGCTCTTTTAGTATTTGTCCAGCAGGTTTGCCGCCACGCGGGAAGCCTCTTAATTTTTTATTTTTTTGTGTACAAGTATCTAAAGGGTGGGTTGAAGGAGGATGGAGCCAGACTCTTTTCAGTGGTTCCCAGTGACAGGACAAGGGGCAATGGGCACAAGTTGGAACACAGGAAGTTCCGTTCAAATACACGGAAAAACTTCTTTACGGTTCGGGTGACAGAGCACTGGCACAGGCTGCCCAGGGAGGTTGTGGAGTCCCCTTCTCTGGAGATTTTCAAGACCCGCCTGGATGCAATCCCGAGTAATGTGCTCTAGGCAATCCTGCTTTAGCAGGGGAGTTGGACTAGATGATCTCTAGAGGTCCCTTCCAACTCCGAAAATTCCGTGATTAGTAAAAATGTTGTTTGATTTATTCTGGCCAGAAGACCATTTTTTTGTACTCATGGAATGATTAGGTTGCAGAAGTGTTTCTCTTTAAACAGGGCAAATTTATCCATTAACAAAACATTTGTCACATTAAATAAAGGTAAGAAGAGGTAATTGCTTTCTTCTTTCCTTTCAAGATAGTATTTCAGAAAAAAAAAAAACCAAACCCAAAATTAGTTTCAGACATCTTGAACAGCAACAGTTATTTGAGACTTTAAAGCTTTATTTTCTAATAAACAGCTGACAGACTTATCTATTACACGTCAATTAGCTGGAAACATTTGTTAAGGCAGTTTTCAGACAGAAAGAAACCCCATGTAATGAAGAATGTTGATGATGTACACATAAATTTTGCATTCAGGATTGATAAATCAAGATGGAACACCTTACCATGAGAATATGAATGAGTTGGCCAGTGAAAGAATTCCAAACTTTCAGAGTCATGTTATTTACTGCAGTTATAACAGAGTTGTCATGGCGGTCCCATGCCACCATGGTCACTTTCAGCTTTGTGATTTTATCTTCAACTCCTTGTAAACTTTGTCTAAAACAAAAAAGCAAAAAGTTTCAAAGCAATCCTAGTTTGCCAAAACATTTTTATGTCCCAAACAAGTGAAAATACTTCTGTGTTTTGCTTTATTATGAAGAATAGAAGCATTACTTCTTCAAGAAACTGGAGAAATGAAAGATGTTTTCTATTATGTAGCACATACAACCACAAAAGAATTGTAGATGCTTAAACAATGACTATAGGGTCTTCTTTAATTTCTTAAAGAATATGTTGATCTGTTTTTCCAGAAAATGCCCTCTGATCCATGACCTAACCCAGTTAAATTTGATAGCGACAGTATTTGTTGTGACACTTGAAGAGCAAAAATCCAAACTAGTCAACCAGTGAACAGTAATTTGTCCTGGAGAATATTTGTAATATGTAGTTATAAATACGGAGAGAAGTATTCTGATACCTTTAAATGAGTTAAATTCTCAGGCTGTATTTAGTACTATACCACTACCCCTATATCTCTTTACTATGAGTAATAATGGCGCTTAATCGTGCATGCATTTTATTTTTACCCTATGAAAACCAAACGCCAGCAATCTGTAATATAATCTATCAGAATACTCCAAAATTACATTTTTGTCAGTGTGGTTTAAAGATGAATCACCATTGAATTCTCTAGCACATTAATTACTGGGAAGACATCAACCAAATGCAACAATAGCATGTTACCACCAAGTAGGCAGACAAAATATAGAATCTTCCATATAGTAAGCACTACAATACATCACACCATAGTATATATTGTACAACTCAATAATAGAAAGTGTAGTTATAGCCAGATTTCTTTCTAGATTCAATGCAGAACCCAGGAGGCTTTGTAAGCTGAATTCACTCTTTCCTTTCAGTGCAGCAATTTCATTTTCTTTGATAAAATTGTGCTTGTGCAGAAAAGATCAAATTTGGAACTGCACTTATCCCTCTAGTCAAAAGGACAAAACAGAACTCAGCCAGAAGTGCTCTACTGAAACGAGCAGTTCAGTTTCTCAAAGTTCAGCATTTATGACCACAATGAAGAAGAATCTATTCCCATTTTTCCCAGTATCAGTTAAAACTAAGAATTTTTTACAGGCTGTGCAAGAGAGAGTAATTCAGTCTGTTCTCAAAGTGCTAGTGTTTATACACTCTTGTCCAACAGTTTTATACTCATGTTTTGTTGCATCTGCCCATAACTGACAAGATACTCTCTGATCTGAAAATCTAATGAAATTATAGCTTATTTAGCCTTCTCTTCCATCCCCCTCTTGGTCTTTCAGATATCTATTTTTCAATCCTGAAACAATTTTTTTTTTCCTATTAAATATAATCCTTCAGACCAGTCAGTATGATCAGTAAGGGGAAAAAGGTTTACCCCTTAAACCCACTATAAATCTTTCTAATGTCAGTCAGTTGGAAGACATCTCCTCCATGCCAAAATAAAAAAGTTCAAGCCACAATTCCTACTAAGTCATTGTCCATCTTCAAGCCTCTTTAGTGCTTGTTCTAGTGTACAGAAGCATCCCATACCTACAAAGTCTTGTAAATGCTCAGATCGTTTTAATAAATGAAAACCCATTACAGAGCAAGTGACTTCTTTGCTCTGGCATGTGGTATGAAAGAACCCAATACTGCTTTTCTGGGCATGCAGATTCCACAGTATCTTTATTACTAAAATGCAAGTAGTCTCAACAACAGATCTGACCTGGTTTTCTTGCTCCAGAAATAAAAAACCCATATAAATTTGACCTTTAATGGGTTTTGAGTATCTTTTATTATTTTTATCTACTCAAAATACTAGTGGAGCTATTTTTAGGACAAGCTAGTTTCCACAGCTGAATATGTAGTCAAATATTTGTTTTCATTGGACTTCAAGAGCTAGACAAGCACACTGTGCATTTAAGCAACAATAATTTAAGAAGCCCCACCTTTTTTTCTTTTCTCTTTTTTTTTTTTTTCAAGTAAGTCAGCAAATGATGTCAATGGCCTTCAATTATCTATCTGATAGCAGAACATTTTACATCACTTACCCTGCTGGGCGAGTAGCCATATCTAACAAAATGCTTTTCCATTCCCTTCGCTTAAATTGCCAGATTCGTGCTGTTCCATCACGGCTTCCACTCACAAATCTAACAAAAGGGGAAAAAAGTTACTCGGAGATCAAAGGCAGATCTGTACAGAAAAGACACTTGAACACTGAAATTCCAGAACTTCGAACTCAGAAAAAGGAAGCTATAAATAAGAAATCCAAACAGTGTTAGAATGCTGTACAACTGGTTTGAGGTGAAAAACACTTCCTGTACCAGTAAAAAACTGAAGGCCTGCAAAAAGTGGAACCTGCTTCCCTATCCTGAGCTCCTTCCAAACTAACTGTACCTTTGGTGCACCTTGCTGAGTTATGACACTGCTCTGGCACAGGGACACCATAACCCAATGAGCATTCAAAGAAACTGACCCTATCACGCCAGGTAGAGCTAAAGAAGAAATTTAAGGGGTAAAAATAGCTGAAGGGCCAGGAGAGCCCTGCAAGCAGAAGTACAGTCATTTCACAACAAAACCTACTCCAAATAAGCTAGCACTGTATATTAAGTAAGTACTATGACACTTATCTGAAGAAGTGTTTCCCAGCTTGAGTTTCTCCCCCACCTTTTTCTTCCCCCTTTTGGGGGTGCAGGGGTGAAAGGAGGAGAAAGAGGTGGGTAGAGCACAATGAAGCTTGGTTTACAACTATTTGTATCATAATAAAAGTGTACATTAGAACATCAATGAAACGAAGCAGAAACTTCGTAACAAACTGTTTTCTTTAGCACCCTTCACATCCAGTGAAACATTATCAGAGTAGCTAAGCAAAATATCATTAGATCTAGTTTGATAGTTTTCCTGTATCCAACAGTCACTTAACTGAAAAAAGGTCTAAATACTTAAATATATGTAAAAATGCATGTATTTTATATGTGAATATATATACACATACATTTCTTAAGAAGAAATTTCAAGTTTTTTATACTCCTTAATTTTGGCAAATTCAAAATACTTTAATCATTCATTACAATGGAGACAACTGTAAAACTGAAGGAGCATCATTAAAACAAAACAATAAGAATCCAATAGTTATAGATCATTTTACTGGATGAACCTCAAAACAGAAAGCAATTTTTTTTTTTATAACTACTTCCACAAACTAATATTTACAAATGTCCACAAAGTGAAAAAAAAAGCTCTGAACAAATAAATTGTATGCTTACCTGCTACTACTGTTAGAAAATTGAATGCTGTCAACTTTGTCCTATATATAAAAAAAGTAGAAAAAGAAAAAAATCAATTATTATTCCAAATTATCCAAATTTATCCAAATTATTATTTTAATCAAATACATATGTAATTTTTAAAAAGTATTTACAGTATGAAACTCCAACTCTGATATCTTCTCTGGCTGACCTGATCCAAAGAAATAAACCCTAATGATGTGATCTGTACTCCCAGTGGCCAAAAACATTCCACCTGAGAAAAACAAACAGATAAGTCTTAAGAAAAAAGGGCAATCTAATGTAATTACACTATTTTCAAATGGCTGTAACATCAAATACTTAAATTTATTCCCTTAAATTTATAGCTGTATCTCATTTCAGCTATGCCTGTAACTGACCTTTAAGTAAAAACAAGATTTAGAAACTCAAAAGTTTAACTGGAGTTGAATTACCTCACATTTGCTCTCAGACAAATACGCATCTGCAGACTTATCCGAAAGATTAGCTAACTACAGCAATTTGTTTGAGACTAAGCCCTTAGAAGCCTCAATCTTAGCAAAAAACTGAATGGAACTAGAGCTCCAGTACACTTTCTGAAAATAAGTTCTGTCATTTTTGTATTTTATCCAATTATTTATGTTGCATTCTTCAATTGCCAACTCTGGAATCAATGAGATTCAGACTGTGAGAACCTAGTAATCAACACCTTCCTGTCCTAATCCCTAAAAATTCCATCTGAGAGAAACCAACTCTCAGAATCACTCTGAGAAAAAGGTATACATTGTGTTTTAAAAGACTTGCAGTCAAAAGACTTACTTTCAACATTTTATATTTAACTGTTTTCAAGAATTTCCATATCACCAAGTGTTAATGCATAGATTCTGAATTTCTATTTTAAATATTTTGGGGTTTTTAATAGCTACTTTAACTCAATTCCATCTTATTAACACGAAATATGCTATGGTAACTTCATTATATTTCATTTTACTCTCCAAATGACTTCTTATATTGATACAAGGGAGATAAAGAAAATAGAACAACAAAAAGAAGTCTTTTACCAGCACTAAAAGAAGAACAGATCATTTGGACTCCAGGCCGAGGGCGTTCTGTAAACTTCGTTGGCCTTGGACTACAAATAAAGAAACAGTTAAATAGTTTCCTAATAGGGCTTCATAAAATAAGTCAGTATCTTAGAAATAAAGCACAGAAGGACAAAATTAAAATGAAGGAACAGATGGTTGCCCATATATAAACAATTTTGTGTGACTATGCTTCATGATCTGATCTTTAGGAAACTAAGACATCCAGATGGACTAAGTAATCCATGTATCAAGAAGAGTTTTATCACAAGTTAAATCCCGTTACCCTCTCCCCTCTAATACTGCTATACAAAACACTCTCCTTAAGTCACTGGCAAAACAGAACAGAAGACACTAGAGCCAACTACCCATGATGTTAAGTTTTAAACCACTGGGTGTACTGGAATCCTGGTTTTCTCCTGCAGCAAACAGCTGCTTTTACAAGAAAGAAACAGAACTTGACACTCCTTATAGAAAAGGATACAAAAGAAATTTAAATTAATTCCAAGTTTTTCATAGTATTAGTATATACTACTTTCTTCAGTGGACATATATTTCTTTGTGGGCTAGTTTCAAACGGTGCCCAAAGAATGACAGGACAACGGCTAAAATTTGTAAGGAATTTTACGTTATGGCCTGTGCTTTCTTTTAGGCATTTCAGAACCTGATGTGCAAACAGAACTAAAGCTTCAACAGATTTGGCACTTTAAGAGTGTATAAAACTGAAACAAATCAGATCTGGTTCTTCAATCATTACTTCAATTCTGCTCATGCACTGCAGCAACCTCAAATCAGTAGGTGGTCTTGCACAGTACGCCATCTGCAATCTTCACTCAAAGAATAAACTTACTAGCGAACAGCAGCATTACACCCACAAATGTCATCACCAAAGATTTGTTTTAACATAGAAGAATGTATATTCATAATTTATCCAAAATTTTCTCTTTTAAAAGCAAAATGGTCCATATAATTCATTTCAGCTGAAGGCAGATGCATATGAGACCTTTCTCCATAAATCAGCTATTGCTATCTCAAAAGAAAGCAGTAAGCCTTAAACCTTAGTGGTGCCCACGCATAAAGCAAAGTAATAAACACCAGGAATACCAGTTAAGAAACTTTTCTCCAAATTGTCGGTTCAGTATAGGCTGTTTCTGTGAACTTTCCTCTAGGAGTTTTAAGGTAACTCCCTGCAGACTCATGACAAAGAAACTTCACAAGATACACTAAACAAGACAAATATCTATTCTACAAGACAGTTTAAACCCTTCTTAACTAACATAAAAAGAGCTATCAGATGATTCAATATGCAGCTTACATAATTTGGAGCAAGTGTAAATAGATAAATAGGCTGCTGTTTTCTTCCACTGTGGTTTGTGAACTCTGCCTTTGGAGTTAGGACAGCTGCAAAATAGAGCAAGTATGCACTTACGTTCTAGTTTGGATGAATTCTCCAACTTATGTCTCTCTAACGTGTGTTATTTTAGGCATTAGGAGACAAAAAAAAAATGGCATTCTTTTACAATAGAGCAGACTTTGCAAGACTTTTGGTCTTCGCAAAATGAGCTGGGCAATCAGTATTTTTGGGAAGCAAGGAAAGGGAACAAAAGCATAATTTCTTGCAACATACAGAAATGAAGCTAACCGTTTCACTTCACATACATTCTCAAATCAATTTTTAAGTGGCTGGAAGGCACTAAGGTACCTTCACAAACATTTCATAAAGAGGTCCAGAAAAGCTCTGGTAAACCATTTTCCTCCTGGAGGAGACGTACTAAGTTCAACATGAATCCAGAAATGAGAGGTGCTGCAGTCAAAAAAAACTGCACTCAGAGCAGCAGACACAGAAACAATGTGGTCTATGTGCCTCAACCAAGGGACACACTCACCCATATAAACATCTCAAGTTCATCTTCTTCAAAATGCAGCAGTAGTGAAGGAACGGTTACCTAACCCAAGCCCTGCAGACTAACCTCACTCTGGACATGTACTGGCTCACGCAAGACTTCTTCCCAGAACACAGATGTGTGATATAACCTCTCCAAATTCTTTGTCCACAAGCTAATGAAGAAAGTTCAGCACATCTGATTTCTGATGTATGACCAGCCCCTTTAACATCAAGTGCCTTCTGCTTAAGCAAGCAGATGGGAAGTATCACACCACACTGATGACAATTGAGAAATCAACGTCTTGTCCAAAACAGGAATGACAAAGTCATCAGCATGTGTTTTTCCAAAGCTTTTTTTCCCTTTTTAAAACTATGGAGGAAAAAATTAGAAAAGAAGAAAAGCAGTATAGTAAGCTCCTTCTACTCAAATCTGTGAGACGGTTCTGCTGCCTTGTTCATATGGTCTGCCAGTAACAGACTAACAGTGGAAACTTGTGATCCAAACAGGTGGCAGAAGAACAAGAAAACTCAGCATCTTTCTCAGTGAAGACACATATGCAAATATTTTGCAGTGCAACTAATTTAACTTTGATGCACTGACCAGTTGTAGTAATTCTCCATTAAACTTCAGGCATATTATTCTTCAATTTCTGATGACCCAAGACTGATTTTCTCTCTTCTCCCAACTGTCAACTGATACAGGATCCAACTCTTGTGTTTTCTGTCACCATCCAGAATAGTAACAGGGGACTAAATATAGGGAAAGTCTTGATTGCCTAAATTTTCAATTGTTTTTCCATCTTGTTTGGGCCATGTTCTTTCACTTCCTTATCTAAAGCAACAACCAACCTTACCATTCCTCTATTTGGAAACCAAAGTAACCTACCTGGAATGTTACTGCTTTTAGGCATACATTGTAACTGCCTGCTCAGAAATCTCTTCACTGAAAGAAGAGGAGCACAACACAGGAGGGTCTATAATACTGAATAACATGCATCCACACTAATCACAGAAGCACGTGAACAAGGCTGATCACTCTCCTTTAAACAACATGAGAATTTTGTGGTCAGCTGTGCCAATGTCTGTTTCATCCTATGGCACCAAATCTACTGTAATGTGTCCTTTTGCAGACAAGGATCTCCTGTCTGGGCCATATGTGTGACCTAGATACCAAACATGCCTCAATTAACAAGGTCATTAAAAAAAATTGGGAGACTACCACAGGAAGCCTCTAATTTCAGAGATACTATTAATACTGCAGCAGAGCTGCTAGCAAAGCTGAATGCAAAGATTTTTGCAATCTAAGAATGAAACAAAATAAACACTGGCAGAGACAAAAAAAAAACAACCCAGAACTGGGATCAGGTACTAGACATTAGAAGGCTTAAAGGATGTCAAAGTCCATTTAATGGCAAATACTACAGTTTTCAAGGTAGCAAGTTTTCCAGTTTTTCATGATCTGTTGAGATAAATAATTGCTCTATAATATTTTGATCTTATTTTGTAAGTGGGGAATAAAGAAGGATTTCAAGTTTCCTCATCTCCTGAAGAAGCTGACGGGGAAATATTCCTTTCAGAGGGAACTCTTCCCAGGAGGGACTAAGTCCAGTTTTCAGTTAGAGACAAGGAGTTGATCTGGTAGACTTAACCATCCAAGCTGGGTTCCACTGAAACAGTTTTCAGTGTAGTTAGGAACAAAACTGATTATTTTTAATTCGAGAGCACACTGAACACAGTAGTGTATCCAAACGCTGCCTTTCTCATATTTCACAAAAAAGTTCAGCAAAGTACTGCTGGCACTACCAATCATCTTGAAACTACAATCAACCACATGATCATCATGAGGCTGCCCAACAGCTCATAATCTTAACTCACTGCCAGATGACTCAAGTGATTCTGAGTATAAAAAGCAGGGGGTTGGGTGTGTATATATATATTTTTTTTTTTCTTTTAAGTAGCTGAAATTTCAAGATTTTGCCACCAGTCCCCATTTAAAGTATTGGACGATTTAGTAACACACTTTCATCACTGATAGCAATTGCATTCTTGAAGGACTGGGTGCAGTCAAGCTCAAGAGAAGCATGAAATCAAGTTCCGACTTAATCATGTGACAGCACCCTTCACCTGTACTACTCAGATCTTTTGGTCTTGCTTGAAAGCTCCCATTTCTCCTTTCTGTGGTGGGAGCGGTGCTGGAACCAAGATACAGGGCAGCAAGTTCAGACCTTGAATATTTGTGGTAAGAGATCTTATTTTCTCTGCCAGCTTTCCTCCTTTTAAAAGACTCTGAACAGAAGCAAGCCTGTATTGTTTACTATAGCGATAAAAGAAGGACAAACTTCCCACCACACCAGTTATTCTCTCTTCCAGATGGCCTACGCATCATGGTTTTAAAAAAATAACCTCACAAAAGGCCTTATGAAAAAAATTAACAGGAATCTTCATTTCCTTTGATGCTCTCATATTCCTGGCAATCGTTTTACCCCAGCACATTACTGAATGGATGTGGAGGGAACCTGCCATGTTTCCGCAGTTCTGGAAGCGGATCCAAATCGGAAGTTTTAAGAAGTGCAATCACCTGTATGACAATGTACACCCATTACTGAGATGCACTGTCCATACAATGCAGTCTCCTTGTAGAAAATTACACTGGACTCTAGTATCATTTATTTTGGTTTACTGGAATAAGCATGTCAACCACAGTTAGAAAAGCTTACAGATCAGCACATTAGGTAAAACTTCCTGTAACTAAGAAATTCCCCTGACCTAGTATACTGTTCAATTCAGGAAGAGGTACATTAAGACTTTTCTGGGTGTCGAACTATTTCAATATTGTAAGCAACACACAGGTATGTTCCAGTCCCAAAAGACATATCTGTTTCTTATTTGGACTTTACCATATTTTTATCAAGTTTTAGTTTGGATCAAAAAGCATTAATTATATCAAACACAACTCTACTAAGTTCAAACTAAGATCTAAGACCAGTATCCTGCCTCTAAATTAGCCAAAACTGGATATATAAGAGCAGAAAAAGCACACAGTGATGCCTTTTAACACCTTCATATAATGCATAATATCCTGTGGCAAGGAGCTTAATAACTTAACTGCATGTTTTGTACAGAACCATCTCCTTCCAACTTGAATTGTGTACCTTCACTTGATACCCTCTAGTACAGTAAGGGTCAACTCATTATATGCCCTCCTCAAGACACTCATGACTGTACACATCATCTTTTTCCGTACTGAAGAAACACAGCTTAAAGGGTTTCTCTGTCTTCTCAAACATAACGTATAAAATACTTCAAAACAAAAAGTAAGGACGGTACAAATTTCAGTCTCAAAATTTACTCTGTACTCTGTCATTAAGCAACATGAATCACTGGCATGACTTGGGTTACCAGAAACACTTCCTTGCTCTGCTGCACAAGACAGCTGAACTAATTGTTTTCTCCATGCCGCTGTCTGATCACATCTGCTGCCACTACTTATGCATGAAAATATTACTCAAAAATCTTTTACTCCTTTAATATTTGCTGAGTGCATCTCACCGAAAATTTTTATTCTACATTTACATATCACCATGGAAAGGAATTAGTTGAGGATCCCCTACCATAACTGACACCGTCTTTCTCACTCCTGAAGTTTTACCTCAAAACAAATCCCATTCAACTCTGATTCATCCAAACTTTCATGATTTCTAAACATTCATCTCCCAGCTCATAGAGCATAACCCACTTAAGTCTCATGGATTCTGCTATTCTCTAATGACAGAATTTGTTTCAAAATTCAATTCCATAGACTCAAACTTCACTTAGGAAAAGAAAAAAAGAAAGAAAAGAAAAAATAAAGGAGAGAGAAACGTGTTTGCTCAGAAGATTTAAAACCAGGAAGATTAAGATTTCACCTTGTCAACAAGAGCTCAGACTTAAGAGACCTTAAGAAAAGTAACACGGTGGCAAGTCCTCTCCTTCACACATTAAAAATGAGCATGCAAGCCATCTCCTCCTCCCCTCAGTCAGAAGGAGAGTCTGTCTTTGATTACAGCATGCATAACAGGCAGCAGAGGATTAACAGCCTAAGAAGCAGCTTCATCTACAGTATCAAAAAAGAGCCAAAATGCCCAGAGAACATTAAAATAGTTAAGGTCCAGACAACCAAAGTACCTAGGGCAAACATACCTACAAGACCTGCATAACCTTGGCACACTGCAAGAAAAATTCTAACAGCAATTACCAAAACTACAAGAAAATGGAACCTACTTGCCAGAATAATATATCCGTAAGAACACAACCCATCACCAAAGCTAAATTACTAATGATTACTTAAACAATTTCCAATTTTAAGGTACAGGTGTTTTGTGATAAAGGAAAAGAAGGAGCAAAAAGCATTTGAAAGCCATTGAACGATTTAAAATAAAGCTGTCTGTATTTGAGGGTCCTGACAACATTTTTAGTATCTTATACTTCGAAGGCAGAAACTTCAGGCTTAACTTCAGCCACCGACACACAGCTGCCCAAGAATTCTGCCTCCTGCCATGCTACAGTAAAGAGCAACTATAAAAAGGTAATACAGATAAGGAAATAACAAACATCAAAAATACCCCATCCTACTTTATATTAGGACATCACTGTCTTCTAAAAAAAATATGGATTTTCAAGTCTAAGTTGCAATCATTTTATCAATGTAATTTTCATTTCATTTGGGATTAAGAGATGAGAACAGAACCAAAAAGTGCCAACTTCGACATCATATTACAAAAAAAAAATCATTAAGACTTTTTTACTAAATTAACAGAGACACAGCAAAACTGGGTATACAGTTACTTGCTTCATTCCACAAAATGTTATATTATCAACTTAATCCTTAAAAGATAAGGAAGCAAGCTAGCTATAGGTACATCAGAAATACATCATACCCAACAATCACACAGAGAACCAGCCAGTGACAAGTTTTCTTTTAGTCAAGTTTTTCTCCAACATTTGTAAATCATTCTTAATTACAAAAAAAAAGAAATAGCAATAAATAAAATAGCAACTAACTTTATTTTAAGGGTGCCAGCATCCCACAGCCAAAAGCATATTGTTCCATCTGCCCCGGTTGAAGATAAGTATCTCTTTGAGCCACTGCACAGTGGAGAGAACTGGGGGGAAGGGGGAAGAAAAAAGAAAAGGTCTCCTGTTAATCTGTTCCAGATGTGCTAAGGAGTTCCTCTAGTCATTGACTTCTTACAAAAAAAAAAATCAAGTATCAAAACATACTTAAGGAAAATAAATTGCAACGAACACCAAAATAACGCGATGCTGCTCAAAGTTACTCTCTTCCTTCAGAACAACCCTTCCGGGTTACTTGCAAAAGTAGTCTGAGTTATCCCTCCCCACAACCCAAGAGCATGCAACTCTAAACAGAAACAAACCAAAGTATTCAGCAGTGACTGCAATTCTTACTCAATGTACCTGCGTTCAGAATCACCACCCGCAAAAGAATGAGACTTCAAAACAGAACTGCCCACATGCGTCATGCAATTTTTTTGAAAAAGGGTTATGTCTGCCATTTTTCAAGGGTCAGGCATTTTGACAATAAACGTGTTATTTCACAATGCGTATCATGAAAAATCCTTCTCACTTCACGGCGTAGTTGCCAGGCACAGATTTTTATTACATAGAACATTCTTGGGTGGTTCCTTTTCCAGTCAAATGATGCATTTTGTTGCTCAGGTGAGTTTGCAAAGCAAAAACCTACCTGCAATGATGTTATAGATGCACTGTGGCCCTGCAGAACTGCTAAGGGTGCACAAGTTCGAAGGCACCAAACTCTGATCATTTTATCACAGCTTCCAGCAGCTATCATGGTGTTTTCATAGTTCACTGCCATATCAGATATTTCAGCTGCATGCCCTCTCAGGGTAGCCAACAACCTTCCATCATCTGTTGCCCAGATTTTTACAAGGCAATCATCTGATCCCTAGAAGTAAAGCAGAAGTCATTTCAACCATACCATCAGCTGTTTTGATGTTACAGTTAACTAACACAAACTGAAAAACAGAACTAGTGGCATACATAGATAAATATTTCCTCCCCCCATGTTTTTAACAGTTTTCCACACTGCATTCAAAACACATTACATAATTTTCAACAGCATATACAAAGCATGATGCATTTATAATACAGATCACAAATCCTACAGCAAGTTGGATTCATGCTCTTCAGTAACACACTTTTTCCAAAACTCCAGCACAAACTGAAAAAGCTGTTGCAATACATTAAAATGAAAATTTACATTAATCATGACAATGAATTATGAATTGGTACTGTGTTTGCCATTTAGCATTATATCCACTTATGTTCCTTATCTTCCTAGTTTGATCTTCACGTCCTACCACCATGAGTAGTATACTTACCATAGTAACAGTGAGGTAAAGAGCCTGTATGAACAGCTAATCCATTATGAAGTTGAAGTACTACAAATGTGCTTTGATATTCACATTAACAAACACTGAAATGACAGCTCTTTCTCAACAAACTTCAGAAGCTTCATCTACAAATTCATACTTAACTCATGTTTTGCTGGTCTTCCCACATCATTGTAACACCTGCTTGCCTGTATACAACAAATTCACCCTCTAGCAAAAATTCCAGAACTCAGCCCTGCATCTTCCATTGCATTCCTGCGCCTCCCTGAAAGTCTTAGTATCTCTGCACCTCACTCAACACAATGGCATTTGAACACTGCACAGAGACACTGACAGAGGAGATTTGCTGTAGACATTTCATTCATTTGCTCTGGTTCAGAAACAACACAAAGCAGGGTGTTGGGTTTTTAAGGTCTGGAGCACTGATCTGCTACTGGACACACACAGGTGCCACAGCAAGTCACAATGTGACACCATTATAAAATTTCACCTGCGTTTTTCCTCCTGCACCTACTTACAGTGCTCTGAACGAGTTTGTCTAGTAATTATTCTTTAAAGATGTCAGGGCAACACTATCGTCCACCTTTTATAAAAAAGGTATCCAAAGTACAGGGACCGACAGCCAGATTTTTAAAAGACTGGTAAGCATTCAGTGAATGTAAGCGTCGAATGACAAATAAGTCTCAAAAAATATTTAGATGCTATTTTCAACATTACAGCTTCTGTAAACAGGCAAATGATATGCATTTTCCTTATTTAGTACATTTATTAGTCTACATTCACATAACTATAGAAATCCCACACTGCCACGGCTCAGTTTAGCTACTGTTTTGGGCAGCACAGTCCCAGGACACCAATACCCAGCTTGGGAAGTTCTCATCGTCACGACATGTGAAGCAGAGCTATCCCACCGGAGAGCCAGGCAAACATTCCACGAAACGCTTTCAAAAGGAACCCAGATACATCCTGCAGTTATTGGAATGCATAAAAGGATTTGGAAACCTTCCCCCCTCCCCCCCGCTTTTCTTAATAAATATTTAGACTAGCCTGTTTACATTACTTTAACACTGATGAACAGACAGCTTATTTCCCCAACTTTTTTTATGTCATTACTATAAAAAAAAATTCACTTGTCTACCTGTAAATGTAGCTAGATTTTACTCATTACATTAGTTCAGATTTAAAACTACTGTCTGGGAGAAGGAGGGGAACAGCATACCTGCAGTTACCTAACAATTACACACCCATTCTCATTTGTAGCAATACACTGTAAACCAGGCAATTTCCTCAGGATTACTTTTTGTTTCGTGAACAAGAAGCTGTTTCTGGCTCACAGGCAGTTATCCACAGCAGTTTGTCTTCCTGTATTATTTGTATCAATTCAGACAAGACACATCTCTCTTAAAACAACGAGATGCAACTATAGCCCCAGTTTTGAAACAATAAAAAGAAAGGTGATTGTATTTAGGCACATTGAGAGGGCATATTTTTCTACAGATCACAAATGCAGGTTGCTTGTCTACAGAAGGTCTTCATCTCTAACATCAACAAAAAGGATACTTTCAAGCATTAGTGACATTTTAACCCAGCAGAATGTTTTGCAGGGGGACTCTCAGACAGGCAAAACCAAGATAATTTAAAACTTTACTGTGTATTTGATTTCTGGAGTGCCTTGGTAGGTATTTTTGATTTACCAGCTGCCATGCTTCTACTTTTCCGCAGGTGGACATGACTTCAAGGGCTTGCCTTTTCTTTCTTCCCAACTCTTTAACAGGTGCACCCATGAATGCAGAGATGTCAGCAGGACAACTTCTGCCATGGCTGTGCCCTAGTTATTTTTGGCATAAACGTCTGAACCTCCAATTAAGGTTGTCAAACAAATTCTGCGTCAATGCATACTCATTTTAAACAAGTACTCTTATTAAAAGAAGGTCACTCTTCCCTCAAACAGAAAAATACTACTTGAGATTTCAGATTTCTCTTTGGTCCTCCAAGGACAGCGAGGCTGAGCAATCAGTATTACAGAACAGCAGCACTCTGAACCCGTACTATTTCTACATATGCATAAAACTTCTATGCTGAGATTCTGTGGCACATCTGCCTTATTTAACTGTTAAACTGCTACAGTGCCAGCCCATGGAAAACAACCAGAGTCTGTGGAGTTGAACACCAACTGACAGACAGAATCACAGAATCAGAGGTGGGAAAGGACCTCTGGAGATCATCTACTCCAACCCCCCTGCTCGAGTAGGGTCACCTAGAGGAGGTCGCCCAGGATGATACATCACTCACTCCTGTTTTGTTATCTTCTGCACATTTACTGAAGGTACCCTCTGTCCAGGCACACCCAAGTCCTGAAAGAAATCATTATAAAGTACTGGCCTCAGCACCAAACCCTGTGGTACACCCCTAGGGACTGGCCTCCAGTTGGATTTTGTGCTGTTAATCACAACCCTTCAAACCTGGCAGATCAGGCCATTTTCAATCTCACTGTCCACTTATCTAGCCTGTAATTTATCTGTTTGTCAGTAAGGATGCTATGGGAGACAGCGTTGAAAGCCCTGCTACAGTCAGGAAAAAATCCACTGCTGTCCCTCATTGTATAAAGTTATTAAGTTGGATAGGAACAATTCCCCCTCCATAGATCTATGCTGATCACCTTCTCATTGTTAATACATTTGGAAATGGCTTTCAGGAGGATTTGCTCCATCACATTCTCCTCGGGTGATTAAGATAAAGATGAATGGTCTGTACTTTCCTGGAACAACCTTCTTGCAGACAGGAATGACATTTGCTCTCTTCTAGTCCTCAGAAACCTCTCCTGATTGTCATGGCCTTTCAAAGATAACCAAGAATGGCCTCACAGTGTCATTGGCCAGTGCCCTCACCACTTGCTGGTATCTCCCATCAGGTCCCATGGACTTGTTGTGTATGGCCAGTTCATTTAAACATTCCCAACAGCCCAGTCCTCCTCCACCAAGGGCAAGTCTTGCTTGCTCCAGACCTTCCCTCTGGTCTCAAGGACTTGGGACTTCTTAAGACAAGTCTTGCCACTAAAGACTCGGGCAAAGACGACAGTCAAGCATCTTGTCTTTTTCCATGTCCTCCATCACCAGGCCTCCTGCCCCATTCATCAGCAGAACCACATTTTCCATGGTCTTCCCTTTGCTGCCAAGATACTTGAAGAACCCAGTCTTGTTGCTCTTCATATCCCTTGCCAGATTCAACTCCAGGCTGTCTTCAGCTTTGCTAACCCCATCACTGAACTTTCAGAGAGTGGCTCTGTATTTCTCCCAAGTCATCTGTCCCTGCTTCCACCTCTTGCACACTTCCTTTTTGTGTCTAAATTTTGTCAGGAGCTCCTTGCTTATCCATGCAGGCCTCCTGCCACCTTTGCTTGCACAAGGTGCACACCAGGAGGCACAGTTCTTCAGTTTGGAAGAGACAATCCTTAAAAAACAGTCAGCTCTCCTGGACCCCTCCTCTCTCCCCCAGACCATATCCCACAAGATTTTTCTAAGCAGGCCCCCAGACAGGTCAAAGTCTGCTCCTCTGTAGTCCAGGGTTGTGGTCCTGCTTTTTGCCTTGTTCCCTCCTCACAAGATCCTGAGCTCCATCACCTCATGGTCACTGCAGTCAAGATCGCCCCTGAGCTTCACATCCACACAGTTCTTCACTGTTTTTAACTATCAGATCCAGTAGAGTGTCTTTTGTTGTCAGCTCCCCAATGGCCTGTTCCAGGGAGCTATCATCAGTGTACTACTGCAGAAGCTTCCTCGATTGCTTGCATACTGCTGTGTTCCCCCTCTAGCATACACCAGGGGGGTTCAAGTCCACCAGAAGGACCAGGTGAGGCTTCTCCCAGTTGCCTGAAGAAGATATCAGAGGTG
The DNA here is from genome assembly GCA_008711295.1 of Anarhynchus alexandrinus. Classification (NCBI taxonomy): domain Eukaryota; kingdom Metazoa; phylum Chordata; class Aves; order Charadriiformes; family Charadriidae; genus Anarhynchus; species Anarhynchus alexandrinus. The sequence continues at coordinate 1,179,990 of VUYV01000036.1, read as the reverse complement.
GGAAAGGACCTAGGCAGCGCATCTACTTATTCCTGATCAGGCAGTGGTAGCAGACACACACCCCAATGTCACCCACGTTGGTCTGCCTTTTAACCCGCCCATGAGCTCTCAGCTGGCTCATCACCTGTCCCCAGGCAGAGCTCCATGCATTCCAGCCATTCTCACATACAAAGGGTGACTCCCGCTCCTTGCTATCCTGGTCTGCCCCTCCTGAAGAGCCTGTATCCATCCACAGCAGCACCCCAGTCCTGTGAGCTACCCAACCCCACCCCACTCCACCCCCTTTATCCCGATGAAATCTTAGCCCTGCAATGACACACAGGATTCCAATTGCTCCTGCTTTTCTCCATAGTGCATGCATTAGTGTACAGGCATTTCAGATGGGCACCTAGTCAGGCTGACTTCTCAAAGCATGAAAGCTTCCCCCACAATGCACTTCTTGATATATGTGCATACACTTGGGGTGGGCCCCCTTCAGCCCTTTTTGTTGTTTTCAGGGTTTCTCCTGTCTACATCACCTCACATTCTTTTCTTACCCACCTAATCCACAACTTCCTCACATGAATGTGGTTTGTCATCTCCCTTCCACATCTTTTCTACTCTAACACTCTCCTTCCTCACATGAATATGGTTTGTCATCTCCCTTCCACATCTTTTCTACTCTAACACTCTCCTCACCAGGCTGACCACCCTGTTGAGAAAGATACTTTTGCCCCATATTTGCCTTTTATTCTCCTTTTCACATCCCTCGGGATCCGTAACAAAAGGCTTCCTCTCCTCTGCACACTTTCAGCATCTTCACAAGTTAGAAATTACCAAAGCCCTTGATTAAGTTGTTCTAATGGGAAGTTACTCTGTTAATGCAGTTATAATAGGATCCAAAGAAAAAACATACCCCACAGACAGAAGTGCACAATAATCAAACCACCCCTTTTGCTTTTACACTAGAAGTTCTATACCTCAAGCATGCTAGAGCACCATACTAACAGGCATAGTTTCCCAAAGCTTTGGACAGTGCAACAACTCTTTTCTGAGCATTAATCTTCTATTTTTCCAATATCCTTAGGGCATTACAATTTAAAAGCAAATCAAAACAGAGCAGTCTAGCAGCAAGTACAACACAAACTCTGTAATTTCTCTTAATTTCATCTAAGCTAGGTAGTCATTTTAACCACAACAGAGCAACATAAGTATATACGAATCCAATTATTTGGTGTGAACTTCAAAAGCCCTTCTGAATTACCTCAGAACTTCTTCAAATTGTGTCCTCACAAACTGTAACAAGTGTTTGCAGTCTTTGCTCTTTGTCCCATCACGTTAAGACTGTATGAATATGAAAATCAAGTGCTCAGTACTCTAACTTCTGTTATTCCTTTTTCTCTCAAAAATGTTTATCAAACCCTTGAAATGACCATTTCCTTCTAGATCACTTCTTTTGATTCAGACCCATTGATCTAAGACTCAATAAATGAACCCACTATGGATCTTATTCTATCTTTATTGCTACTTTTAGCTCAGCTCAAACACCTGTATGAAAAGAAAGTAACCACTATCAGGAATAGCTTTTAATTAATAGGTAAAACTTGGCACCTCCTAGTAAGATGCTCCACTACCCAGAACTACAAGAAAAAAAAAAAAAGGAGTTTCAAGGGCCCCTTAAATTTACAGTTGTTTAACTGCATTTAAATGTAGTTGTTCACATTTAATGCTTTTGAAAAGGCTCCAAATCTCACTCATATTTAATACCTTGAAAGAGACACAGTGTTATTTGTTAAGAAAATATAAAAAAAGCTTAAATTATGAGCTCACTCACAGAATGCTTTTGACAATCATACACACACAGGCTAGTTTCACTTAGCTTAAATCAAGCTAAGTTGCTGAGGTGCTAAAGAGAAGGAAAAAGAAGGAGGAAAAAAGTTGGTAAACAAGCTCAGTAATGCACACTTCCAAATCAATTCCAACAAACAGGTTAACACCGGTTTACAAAAGAACTAGGAAACTTGCTGTTTAGAGCTTTCTAAACTCTGCTTATAAAGCTCTAAGCAGATTCAGTTTTAATCCCTTTGCTTCCTTAAAGCAAACATATGAGCACTCTAAAATGCACTCAGATTTGGGGTTCTTTTTTCCATGCTACTCAATTAATAAGTTTCCATAACTGTTCCTGTGTTTCTACATTCAAATTTGTGCTTCTGTTCTACCGGTATCATGGTTTGAGATTTGGCAGGATGATGAAGATTGTGTATTCTTCTCGAAAGCGCAGTCACCACCAAAAAACCTCAAGAAGCAAAAGAGACAAAAAAGGTCTGTGCCTGTGTGTATGTAAAAGTGATGCTGACAAATAATAGCCTCACAGCTCCAGAGAGAGACCTGAAAGTAGAAGGGAATAGGGAACCCAAACCTTCCAGGGGGTGGAAATCACTTACATGTGGATTAATCTCCTTCTCAAAGGAGCACATGCATGAGAACAGAACCAATCCTTGAATATTAATTGCATCATACTCTAGAAATCTCAAACCCCTGGTCCCATTTTTCCTGGAGCTGCATAAATTTAAAAACAAAAAAAAATGAAACCAACAAACAACTCTGTCTACCAAACTATACATATTACATAAACATGCTTCTGCAATTCTCACATTGTACAGATCAATATTATGAATAAGCTACTGAGTTTACAGTAAGCTTACAGCCTGCAGTCATTTTACTGGATGAACAGATTGTTCAAAGAACATTAAAAAAAAAAGAAAGACAATCAATAAACCAAACCCTGCATTATGAGACTCCTCAAATGCTGCTTGCAGAACGTAACTGATTGAGAGCAACCTGCACATAAGCAACTTAAAGGTGTAAAATGGTCAGCAAGAAAAGCTAGTTCTGGGACCTAATGCCACCTGGAGGGTCCTCAGAGGTCTATTTAATAACAGCAAACTACAGAAAGAAAATCAGCATAAAACCAGCCTGCTCCCTACCAGCTAGCTGTAGTATAGCTATAGAGGCACGTGTTGTACATCTCCATTGCAGAGAAAAACCGAACAACTGTTAGCAAGTCTCAACAAGAAAAAAGAAAAAAAACCCAAGGGGGGCGGGGGGGAGGTAAGAAGGGAAAAAAAAGAAAAAGACTTAGGTAAAACTCTAAATTCTGTAGCATCTGGGCAAGATAACAATATTAGAGTTTAAATAAATTCATGGGATTCTGCCTGAACTGAATGGGACAATTCACAACTCTTAAAACACTGTTGCAGTTCCACTAGCATGGGCATTGGCTTACACCACAGCTCATGTTTCCAACCTTATGTCTGCAACCGCTACGAATTATGTGCCTATTAAAAAGCATTTGTGAAAAGTGAATCCTAGAACAACTTCAGCACCAAGAGAGAACTGATGACAGCATTGCCAAGGTATGGAGTATAAGCGGTTCACTTTCCTACCATTACACAGACTTGTGGGCTGAAGTGAAACTGCCAAGAAACGTACAAATTAATCTTGGGTTGGAAACCTTACACAGACTATTACACAACACTGTATTATTCCCTAGAAAGAGTAACCTCAGAGAAGACAGGAAGATAAAGGTGGGGAGAAGGAGATGGCCATCCTCCTTTACAGTCAGAAAGTTAAGTAGTGCAGGAACCAGAGAAGACAATGCTTGTTTCTATTACCCTGCGTGGGTTCTGTTCAAGAGATCCAGAATACACAGTCTCAGAAATAATTAGATTTTATTCACTGATGGCTGATAGATCTTTTAGTTGTGTCTTTGCAAATAAAGATGCCTTAATTGTAGTTAATTAAAAAAAAAAACTAAATTACCAAGACAACACAGTTTGTATATTAAGAATATTTTTGTATATTCAGAAAAAAAGGTAAGAAGTTGATCTTCAGAAGTCTCTTGTGAAATCCATAAAAGAATATAAATAGAAACAGTCATTGCATGACCTACTAGCTAGCATGAAAACTGCATAATGTCCCGTTTTCACTGCCTTTAGGCAAACTAAGAGCATCTTCCTAGCGAAGATAACATCTCCCAGAAGATTATGACTCAAGAATGTGCCGAGATCACTTTCTTTTCCTTTTAATTTGAAGCAGAACATAAACAGAACTTGAATTTAGAGGCTTTCAATCCTTCAGAGGTCATAAGGAAAAGGAAACAGTTATGATGCATCTTCTAGAACCAATTATAAACCTAAAACAACCTCTTATCTAACTAATGACACACTGAATGCTGGAGGTTGTAGAGTAAAAATGTAGAGCAAGAACAATTCCCTTCTGATGCATGCAAATTTACATGCTGGCAACAGACATGTCTGGAATGAAGTTTGGCTTACCTTTAATAATAAATTCCTATTTCCACTTACTACACTAGACACTTGAGAAATTGTAGTGGTCTAGATTGAAAAGAATTGGCACCATTTCATTATACAGACACAATTACAAGCCAACAGTTCATGAACATTTATCCACTGGCTACATCACGCCAGCTACAGCAACTTGGATTTCACTGCAATGTGGAATACAACCCATTGGTTTTCCATTTGCCAACAACCACTTAAACATCTACACAAATACCACTGGATTTACCCGAGAACACTGAGGCAAGGTCTGTCCCAGGCCCTCCAAAATGAAAATTCACCAGCCACAATCAATTTCTACGGCCCCTTTATTTAACACTAGATTGAAGTAATCATGATCTAAACTGGGACCTTTTTCAAGCAATCATACCAGGACACCAGTGTATCTGTCAAAAAAAGGATGGCTCTGGGGTTGCAGAAGCAGTATTGCTCCCCCCATTTTATTTCAGGTTCTTCTACTTTTCTTTTGGAAACAAATCACTACTATAGTCAGGAGAGTTCTCTCTCTTTAACCACTTTTAGTCAGACTGCAAAAAGCAAGGGAATGTGCAACAAGGAATGATCGTTGCACATGCACCCAAGAGGAAGTTCAGTATATGTCCCAAAGAAGATTTTAGGAGAATGGAGACTTAGAAGACCTTAACAGGAGTTTTATGTACTTCATCTATGAAGCATAAACAGAATTTTTTACCTAAAGGTGAACAGGGTGAACATAGGCAATTTTTATACTTGGTACACATAAAAATCTCTAATCCATTCTGCCATGTCACATATGAAACAAACCCACAACAGAGTGCCCTTTTCCTGATAGGTTAATCACGCATAAACTACAGGACCTAAGAATTTAATGCCTATTACTGCTGAAGGACTTAGCTTGCCAATGAAAGCTAAAGAGATATGAAAACGTCTCTGCTATGCCTGAAGTAACAAAGGAACAAATAAAAGAAGCCTGTTCAAAACACTGTAAGTGTCCCATCCCTGCAACCACACATCCTCTATGCAACAAAGCAAAATGTATGTGGGCAAAACAGCGAATTATATTTACAACTGCCTTGAAAGAATTTTAGAAGTTAGGACTGTAATACATAAAGTAGGAGAACTGCCGTGAAGTTAGAAAGTATACAATCAAGCTCCTGGGATCCACAAAGGTATCAGTTACATCCAGTGTTTCTGGGAAGGCAATAAATGCAGCAAAAGTGTCCCACACTGGCAGGGGGTGTGTATTTAAGAGATCTTTGGCACTACTGAAATTGACTACTTAAAAAAGATCCAGACTACACTGACACCTATCTGTTTTTATAATTCCCATTCCTTGAGAAACTTGCAGTTTCAGTACTGATTTCAGACATCCATCTAGTATTTTTTTAAAATCAACAGAAGAAAAGAAATAGTTAAAAATACTGAAAACACTGGTACAAAAAAATAAAATTGTTCCTGGGATCTCATAAAGACAGTTCCTTGTGGACCAGTATTTTTTAGAACACACCATATGAATTTTCGGCTGTCTTGTTTCCATCAGCATGCTGTACCAAATCTAAGTGTATCACCAGATTATTAAATTTAACTCTTTAAATTTAACAAAAATTACAGATAGGAGTCAAAATAATCTTTAACTACATATTGATGTCTTCTCTGACTTCCTAATCAAATTCTGTGGTGGTGGTCCATTCTTTTGCTTATGTTTTTGCTAGAGAATGCAAATCCAGAGGGAAGAATCTACATGGGGTAATTCCTTTCCACCAAAAATAACCTGACTTTTCTGACTGAACTACACAGATCAGCAATTATCATCACATCTAGCCTTAAGACATGTATGCCAAAACTATTTCAACATGCAAACAGTCATGGTTATTAAGAAGCATATATAAGACTAACAGTACTAAAGCATTTATCTGCCCCTGACACACAACATTGTTACATTTAGTTTTCTACAGTTAGCTATCTGTACTTAAAAAAACACACCTGTATCTACAAAAATAAAGATTTTGTACTTACAGTAAATATTCGTCTGCCAGTCCGATCAAAAGTTACACAGTATACAGAAGATAAGTGTCCCAAAATTCGTTTGTGCATCTTCATATGTTGATAGACTGCAGTTGGAACAAGGCGTTCAAGTCTGTATTTTCCATTTAGTTTTCTTGAAAACAGGGTATCCACTACCAAATGAGGAAAGACAAAAGAAGAGACAGCATTTATACTGGGTTCATAAACTAAAAACTTTCCATACTGGAGAAGTATTATTTCAACACTGGAGCACCTGCCATATGAACAGCTTACTGCAGTAATTCTCTCATTTTGCCATAGTTAGGGAAAAATACATAGAAAAGCAGCCTATGATACATGCAAAAAAAGTACCAAACTGCAAGGCAGAACATAAAGTTGGAAGTTGTATTGCATTTATAAGTGCTGAAATGTATGCTTCTCATTTCATACCTAGTGTGAGAAATTCAGGAGGACTGAGGCAGCTTCCATAGAGGAGTAAACGACCTCAAATTTAACAAGCATAAGAGCTTCCACATAGCTATTAACTAAACATCAGCAAACATTCAAACCTTCTCCAAGGCAAACTGTTTTTTTTGAGGTCTACACAAACGTTCATCCACCACTGCAAGACAATCAATTTATTTTTTTAAGAGTATTGCTACCCACTACAGTTAAACAAACAAACAAAAAAAAACACCAAAGAAAAGTTTACATATCAATTCACCAAAAACCTTACAGAAAATTCTGATTTTGACTAACAGAACATTGTTCAAAGAGTTTGGGATTTTTTTCCAACTTTAAAAGCTAAGAAGGTCCAGGAGCAAGAACCTACTTTGTTTTAACAAAATGGAAATCTTCAATCAAGAGCTTCAGTAAAGAAAATAAAGCTCAGTGATATTAATTTTAAACTCCTACTCATGCAATGATAAAGCAACAGAGTATAAGCAGAGTATAAAACATAGACATTAGTCAGTTCCCCGTATCACCACTAGACTGAGGAATGGCAATGGCTCTACACTTTATATCCCACAGAACTATGATAAAGCAGGTAATATATTCAGATCTACAGCCTCTGAATACATGAAAAGTAAAAACATAAACGCCCAACAATGTCCACAGCACTACACACATGTGAAAAACGAGATCTATCAGTGCTAAGAGAGGTAGCCGATACTTTCATTACTACTCTGGTTAGCCACTCTTTATATGTAATCAAGACTGTAACTGTACAACCGAAGCGAGCAGGACCAGTGCATGGATCTGGGCACTAATCACACTAACTCCATAGAATCAACTATGAAACAGCTACAAACCTCTGGCATTGCCTGGGTTTGGCCCAGACCAACCAGACACTGGTTCATGAGTCAGCACAGGTCAAACTACATTAAATACGCAAACTGGATTGTAGCTACTCTATAAGGAGCAAAAGCACTTAGTGGGATGGACGACTGCCAAGCCCACTGGCCTCAAGCCATAAGAACAGCCCTGAAACATTTCAGTTGACTGCCTACGTAGCCCAAGGATTCAAGGAAATTTTCCTAGCTCAAGATGCTTTGTGAAGGAGCAGGATCATTAGCTGTGGAGTGAGGCACTTCTAGTCAATGCGCCACTACTGCCTTAAGGCTCTACTATATCCTCTTCGCCCTCCCCTTACACAAGAAAAAGATGCAGTTACATTTGCTTTATGACAAAGCTTTTCCTTGCCAACAGTCTGCTTTATAACAGCAGGGAACCAAGATTAGTTCAGTCACAAGATAAATCCAGTTTGGGTTTCTCACAAATCATCCTACAGTTTAAAAAAAAAAAAAGTCACATACCCCCCCAAAAAACCCAAACAAACAAAAAAACCCCAACCACACATACACACACACTAACAGAATAAGGGCAGTCTTTGTCACAACAATAAAGTCAGCTTACACAATAAGCTCAACCTACTCCGAAGTTACCTTTTTTTTTGCTCTTAATGCCAGATAGAGATGGTTGTTGGAAATCAGCTTCTAGCAATGCCTTCAAATGAAACCATAGCTCACAAAAAGGGACAAAAGCTTAACTAAAAATTAAATTTGCAGAGATGTCCCGTCAATAAATCAAAACCGTAAGCAGACTCTTTAGGATAAAACAACCAATGACTTCATATTAGCATATAATTTGTAATATACATCTGAATTTACAAAAAAAAAAACTTTTAAAGTACTTGAGATAAATTTCAAGTTTGTGTATGTTTCGTTGTTTGGGGTGTTTTTTTAATCACCGAAGAAGATGAAGTTTAACAGAACCTAAGCCAGTATTTCTGATAATATTCTCAATGATGTGAAGCGGTCGTGGGCAACTTGCTGAGTTCACATATCCCTGGGAAAATCAACAGGTGAAACCTCCCTTGTTCAGTACCAGTTAACCTACTGGAGGAAATAAGAAACAACACTGGATACAAGAAAAGTGGGACCTATCTCACTCTTTGGTTTTGATCAAAACTTAAACCATAGAAAAATCCCCAAATCAGTTACAAATAAAATTAAGTGAATTAAAAAGTGATTTGACATGGAAAAAATACGTATTATGAACTTACATTCTATGGGAAGAAAATTTTTTACCAAGATCATGCAACTGGGGGGGAAGAATCAATCTCCTGCAGGTTTGAACACTGTCCAGAAACATGTAATTTTTAAAAGACTTATCAAACTGTTTTTTGTTGTTGTTTTAAACAAAATTCTCACATCCACCATTGTTTTTCAATATGGTATTCCATTTAACTACATTTATATTTACTCTCATTGACTGCCAAGCAATCCAGCTTGATTTCTCTAACTGACCTATTTCCACTTTTTATTCCAAACACCGACAACTCCAATGCATCACCTGCACACTTTGCTAGCACAATAGCATTTGCTTTCCCCCCCCCAGAGTACAGGCAAAAATTAAAAATAGCTGGGTCTCAAAAATAAATTCTTGCAGCCGAACAATAACATTGATTTTTCTGGTGCAAGCCACAGTGAAAAAGGCTACCAACTGTTAATAATAATAATGCCTTTGTACTAATTATAGGCCTTTGGTTTCATAACGATTGTTACCCATATCTAGCATCAATGCTTGTCAGGCCTTATGTGGTCTCTAATCTGTTTTAGTTTGATTTCAACTGCATTTTGAAAAAAAAATTTAGAAACCCCTGTGACAGCAAGTCTAGTATCTCTCTTGTTTTAGCCATATGAGCAGTTTTCTGTCTTTGCTTAAATTTTGCCTGGCCTCAAGCAAATGAGTCAGTAAGCACAAAGGTGTTCATCACAGAAGGACTGATAAGGTATAAGCAGTTAGTTACACAGCTGCAGTGGGAGCCAGAAACCACACATAATAAAGTCTCATGCTCTTTCCCTTCCTTATCTCAGGAAGAGTTAGAGAGCACTGGTTGGGCCTTACAGCAAGTCAACCAACATGAAGAGAAGTAAGAAGGGTTGGAAGGAAGAAAGAAGAAGAAAACAACAAAACAGAGTGCCTGCTCCTTGCTGGAAGAGCACTGTGAAATGACCACTGCACAGAAGGAGTTCCCATCCAATGCCTGGCCAACTAAGGGAATTAAAATTAACTTAGCTTCACATGCCTCTCTACTACTTTCACATAAGAACCTGCTTTAAAAATAAGTAAGATTTAAAACAAGCAAACAAACAAAAAGCAGATGTTACTAAGTGGGTGTTGTGCAACACAGGACAACAATCTACCACTTGCTTCCGAATGACATTTTGGTTTAAAAATCGGGATTCTTCATATTTACTAATAATGCTAACTGATCAGCAGAAACCAATGCCTCAGAAAGCCACATATATTGTTGATATTTTGAACATGTAAAAAAACACTTTGCCACAAATTTTATCATTTAAGTTGCTATCAATTGTTTACTAATTGGTTCCAAATAAAATGAATTGGATTCTAGTTTTTAGGTAACTGGGCTCATCTTCACACAATTTGACCAGCCTCAAAGACTGAAACGGTCTGCTACCGCAGAACTATGGAATGGTTGAGGTGGGAAGGAATCTCTAGAGATCGTGTAGTCCAACACCACTGCTCAAGCAGGGTCAGCTAGAGCAGGCTGCCCAGGGCTGTGTCCAGTCAGGTTTTGAGTATCTCCAAGGATGGAGACTTCACAACCTCTCTGGGCAACCTGTGCCAGAGCTTTGATCACCCCCACCAAAGGGTGTTTTCTTATGTTTAAGCTGAACTTCCTCCATTTCAGTTTGTGACCATTGCCTCTGTCCCATCAGGAGGCACCAATGAGAAGAATCTGGCTCTGTCTTCGTCACACCATCCCATTCAGGTCTTTATACCCATTGATAACATCCCCCCCATGCTTTCTCTTCTCAAGGCTAAACAATCTCAGCTCTCTTGGCTTCTCCTTGTATGACAGATACCTCAATCCCCTCAGCATCTTCCTGATCCTTTGCTAAACTAGCTCCAACCTGTCTATGGCTGTCTTGTTCTGAGGAGCCCAGAGCTGGNAGGGACACCTCCCACTAGACCAGGTTTTGTGCAAGGACACATTGTAGACTCAGCATCTGACACGTTGAACACCAGGACACTCAGCTCGTTTCCTGAAAAGCTGCTTTCCAGCCAGTCAGCCCCCAGTGTCCACTGGTGCATGAGGTTATTCCTCCCCAGGGGCAGGACTTTTGCACTTGTCTTTGTGGAACTTCATTAGCTCCCTGTTGACCCATTTCTACAGCCTGTCAAGGTCCCCCCCTGAATGGCAGTACAGACCATTTGATCCATCAATCACTACCCCTAGTTTTGCATTGTCTGCAAAACTTGGGTGTTTCATCATCCAAGTTACTAATGAAGAAGTTGAACAATACTGGCTCTTGTATCAATCCTTGGAGTACACTCTTAGTGACTGGCCCCCGTGTCAGTCACTGGAATTCATTCTGCTGATCACAACCCTTTGAGCCCAGCACTTCTGCCCGTATCTTATCAGTTTGTCAGTGAGGATGTTATGGGAGAGAGTTTCAAAAGCCTTGCTGAAGTCAGGATAAAAAACGTTCACTACTGTCCCCTCATCATCAAAGCCACTCATCTCATTTAAAAGACTATCAGGCTAGTCAGGCATGATTTCTCCTTCATAGATCAATGCCAACTACTCTTAACCACATTCTTGTCTTCAGTGCGTTGGCTTCCAGGATTATTTGCTTTGTCACTTGCCTTAAGCATTGAGGCAAGGACAACCCACCTTTATTTCCACAGTCTCCTTCTTGCCCCATTTCAAGGCACGAGTAATATTTGTTCTTCTCTTCCAGTCCTTAGGACACTCCCCTGACCACCATGAACATTTCAAAGATAATCAAGAGTGGCCTTGCAATGACGTTAGCCATCATCCTCAGCACCCAGGGGTGCATCCCATCAGGGTCCACGGACTTACTTTGTTCAAACGTTCCCTATCCTGATCTTCCTCCACCAAGGGAAAGTCTTCCTTGCTCCAGACCTTCCCTCTGGTTTCCAGGGCCTGGAATTTTTGAAAGCTCGTATTACCAGTGAAGATCAAGGCCAAGAGGGCATTGAATACCTCAGCTTTTCCAGGTCTTTTGTCACCAGGTCCCCCACTCCATTCAGCAGCAAGCCCTACTGTTTGCTTCTGCTGCTGACAGACCTGTAAGAGACCTTTTTGTGCTCCTTCATGTCCCTCACCAGATTTAATGCCAGAATAACTTTGAACTTTGTTACTGCAGAATTACAGAATGGTTGAAGTTGGAAGAGACCTCTCGAAATCATCTAGTCTAATCCTCCTTTGAAAGCAGGGTCAAATACAACAACTTGGTCACGACCTTTTACTAAAGTAACAAAAAAGAAAGAAAAGAAAGTGGGGTAGGGTGAGAAACATGGGATTCTTTACCCAAAGGCTCTAACCTTAAGCTCTACAGGTAAGAGTTTAAATTCCTTTTTTATAAAGGGCACTGAGGAGCCTAAGCTGTGAATGAAGAGTTAGGCTCTTAAAACAACTTAGTAAAATGGAACTTTGTTTTTTTAAAATCTCACTTCTACTGTTACTATTCGTTGCTGCCAACAACCTTAATCTGAAAATCACACATCTCTAAGAGTCGAGATCGCCTTATTTGCTTGATTTCCCTTAGAACAATTTAAAATGAAACATAAATGTAAAGATGATGAAGGTAAAGTGGTGGGAGTTTTCAAATTATAGCAGGTTTACAGCAGGTTTTCTCACACTCAAAAGGTATGCAACAGGCACCAACACGAATGCCTTCAAAGTTTTAGAATGTCTCTAACTCACTCCCCACCCAAAACAGAACAAGCAGCTCAGATAAAAACATCAATCTGTAAAAGGAAGATAAATTTGGTGATCTGAAAAATATGGCAGTATTAGCTGTGCCAATTATTTTTCCCCTTGGCTTGCTTTCTTTAATCAAAGTGACCAATTCCATCATCTTATTTACATGGTCTTATCCTGGAATGTGAAATATCCCTTTAAAGACAGGGGACAGTAATCTGCCTTATCCACTTGTCAGTGGTAAACTCAATTTAATTTTGTACCAGGTATAAGTTACATTTTTAAAAGCACACACAAAAATCATTAAGGCTTATCTTTCATTTTCTTCCTTTCTCAAGTTGTATTTATCCAATGAAAGTTCTGTCCTGAAGAACAGAACCCACCTTCGTTCCCCTTCCACTTGCACAAAAATAGAATCAGATTCAAAAGAAACATGGAAGGACACCTGAAGAATATACTTCACTTACAACTCTTACCCATACTGAATCAAGTTTCATAACTTGAGAGGCTAGACACACCTCTAATGAATACCAAGACATTCAGAGTTGTTAAGAATAGTAAGAAAAAGAGACTGCTAGACAACACCTTTCACTCTCCAAGCTAGCAATACTAAATGTATCAAGCACTCGCTTTTGGGTTGTTTTTATTTTCCCCCGCCTTCTGTAAAGATGTCCAATATCAAAAAAGCAGCCTGAATTAACTTTACTGTTCCTCAACCACTATCAGGTTCTTCACCTGAAATTCATACAGCCTGAAGAATAGTAGGTTCCTTTTTTTTTTTTTTCGTTTGGCAAATACAGAAAATACAGCCTTCCTAAAGAAAAAATGAGAAGTTATTTAAGGAAACAGAACAAAATTTTCTACTGCAGTTTATAGAAGAAGTGTCATTTCAGTTCACGATTTCATTGAGAATATCAGACTAGAATAGGATAAACAAAAACCAAATGCTTTCACACGCAGCTCTGAACCAGACATCCAAAAAATCCAAATACACTTCTCAGTTAAAAACATTCAGTTACCAGCACTTATCTCAATGTTTGGAAAAGGAAATTATTGGTCATGAAAAAAGTGCTATGTTGAAATAACTGTAATTTTGCAAATATTCAGTGCTCTGCAAAAGGTTCAAAAAAAATAACATTTATTTAGAAAGCCTTACTTGTTCTTCCCTAAAAAGAGTTTGAAAGTTATTTTTCTTAACATTTAATTCCACTACCACGGTGACTCTACAACTTTCTTTGAACTCCAGCTGCCATGGATTTCATAAACAGGTCCTTTTCCCTTTAAAAACTATATACCACAGAGTAAGTGACAGTACAATGCAAAACAGCCCTTTTCCACTCTGATTTCTCCAACATGCTTTAAAACGTATTCCCAAGTAAAGGAAAAGGTAAGGCAACCACTAAAGAAGTCTTAGCTATTAGAAAGTTCAGTCCTCCAGCCACCTTGCAGAAATAGCTGCTCATCTAGTCCAAGATTTTCCAATTTTACAATCTTCAAGCCAATGCTCAGCCACTCAAGAGCATTACTCTTCTATTCAGCAACAAGCATTTTCCCTCAGACATCTAGAGCACAACACAGAAACAACTTTCTACATGAATACCAAAACAGCAGCTCAAAACAAAACCACATTGAACGGATGCAGGCGCTAGATGAGGGTTTAAGTGAACCACCTCTGACCAATACACATACTAGCTGAGGAGGCTCTGAAAACTTAGCTCCGAACACCCAGCAAAACCGTGTTCTCTTCCTATATTCCAAGCGTCTACAGGAACACCATGGAACACACACAACTTGTGCTTTAAATGGACGAGCTACTAGGACACCAAATACTTTGCCATCTGACCAAGTAAAAATTGGCTGTGCTCAACCTAAGAGCTTCTCAGCGCTAGCATGCTTCTGCTTCAGCTGTTCAGAGAGAACTATAATTCTCTGGGTACAGTGCAATGGTATGCATTTTGAGATTTGATTTTGAGTTTCTTCAACATTAGAAATGATATAAATTGCCCAAATTAAGCTCTCTCAATTATTTATATACAGATATACACATACCTCTCCCAATTAACGGAAAACTTACAGGCTACCAATAGCCCCCAAAAGGAGTTTAGAGACTGAAAAATTGTAATGGCAAGTTACCATATTAAAAATGCCTCTGTTTCAAAAAGCATGTGGCTACATATTATTAGTACATTGTTACTCATTAGTTCCCCCAATATATCTTTAGTCTTCTCTTTTTTGCCAACACAGAAACCTTTGTCTTTGCAGCAGCTGCACCTGATCAGGAACCAATCAATTGGATATTCTCTGCCCACTGTCAGCCAACACTGCACATCCATCTGCAACTACCATTTTGGTATAAACCACTACTATTTGGTATAACCCACACTGGCAATCTGGTCTTCACTGTTCCCTCTTCCCTGGATATCAGCACAGAGATACGAAAAGACACAAGTGATTTTGTACATTTTCCTATCCAGGACAGGAGAAAAAGGATGCTCCTTAAAGAATCTCCTAAAACATCACACGCCTTGATTCTTCTAGCAATTAAAAAAACCCCATAACTTCTTATTAAAAGGTCGAAAACTAACAAGGATGTTTTAGTAACCATATGAGAGCTTAAAAATAATAACTAAAAATGAAAAAGAATACCCCATACCTTCTCAGTTTTTCAACAGTACAGACAGCACATGCATACTTCATGATACAGCATAGCAAACTAAAGCACAGCTACAAAATTACTGAACGGACCAGAGAGCAGAAACTGTAACTTCTACAAGACACTCAAATCTTTCCGAGGAAAACCATTACCAGCCCACGCGACTTAATCTCCCCAATAATGGGTGCAGGCCATGCTGTTCTGGTTTTTAGTTGTTATATAGTACTAATTATTTATCTACTGACAGCTTTAAGAGCAAGAGTTTTAGTTGTATGTATTCACTGTTGAAATATATTTTATTCCATTTTATACTTCAAAGACAAGATTAGCTTCAGAACAGAACTAGTGTATGAATTTACAATACTCATTTTTTCCCCACATACAAACTGGTAAACACAACATCATCTTAATAAAAATATAATAATGGTAGAGTATATGACACAAACAAGGACAAATCTACACAGAACTGGTACTTAGCTCTCATCATGACAATAATCAGTCACCCTGGAAGTTAGGTATTACAATGGCAATGTCAGAATAAAATTGACTTACCTATACTAGGTGGACTGCCATAATTTACAGGGGACTCTGGAGGCCTCCCACAATGTAGTGCAGCAAGAGCAGATCCCTTCCACACAACATGTTTGCAACCTGTTTTAAAAGAATAACACAAAAAATGTAGGCAAGCATTTTTTTTCGTATGAAATGCAGAAAAGGCATGAAATATCAAGAACTCTCAAAATTCTCATAAAATTTTCATACTTTTGTTTGTACGAAGCAAAGACTGTCTGCCAGCTCCTAATAACGTCTGCACTCCAGGGACACTTTGGGGAATTTCTTGCTCTAGAAGCGGTCCAAGTCGATGGCATATTTGAAGCAAGTGATCAGGTGCCAAGTGTCTGTAATATTTCACCTATTATATGAAAGAGCAAACAAAACATTTGATAAAGAACATAATATTTTTGAAGAATTACTGGTTTAATCTTTTTTCTTCCCAGATTGTTACACAAATTTGTAAGAAAATTACAGTATATTAAAGATAAAAACAAATAATGACCTTTAAGTACAATCATTCATTCCAGCTGGTCCTAATTAATTCTTCTATTCAGTACATGCTACTTTGTACAAAGAACTGTTGGTATTTACTACTTTCTGACTTTAAGACACAGTTGGTCAAAGACTAATAAGCTACTTTATAATCACAGTAAAAAATGTAAAATATATATTCGATATTATATTTAAATAGTGGTCTGATCAATTTAAGCTACTCTAAGATGAAGATGAGACAAAGACAGCAACATTTACAGAATTCTTGGATACCAAATAAATAACATAGCTTTGAAGAAGTGAATGCAAAAACATTCTGCCTCAGCTCATTTAAGTAACAAGACCTTGTCAAAGCTCCACAACTGGTTTGTTTGGTTTTTTTTTTACATCTAAAGCTTTTAAACAAAAATGTTGGCTTTAAGTAATTTAACTTTAAAATTGGTATATGTGGTCCTCTATTAGACTACAAACATGACCAGTTTTCATAACTGCTCATAGTTTTCAACTACCAAAACAAGCTCCTACTATCAGCAACAGATCTTCTCACCACCTGAATATAACAATGCCGAAACAGTATTAATGACTGCCCAGATAAAAACAGTTCATTCTTTTGAACTACTATAATTCTAGATCATATGACCACCTTTTATAACAAGGGAAAAAAAAGCTTCAAAATGTATGTGACAACAGTAAAATCCTATTAACGTAAAGCTTTTGGTTAAGAAATAGCATTTTTAAAATGCATAATCTATTGTCAGCTTAGACAATAACTAAGAAAACTTAAAATAATGAAATTAAGAGAGAGGACAGAAATTCAGTTTTCTTCAAGGTGTCGTACAGGTTTTGGAGTGTAGTAGTTTTATCCTTCATACAGCCTGAAATACTTCTTCAGTGTTTTACTTTGCAAAAGAAAAAGAGTACCGCAGTAAAAGCTTGTGATGTTTTGTTATTCTGCAACTAGAGATGGCGGTGACTGACATTTTAGTCGGAATGATGCTTCTGTATTACACCCAATTAACAGGAATATACCTCATTCCTCATCAAATGCACTCCTATCTTGCTGACACACTGTAATCGCTTCACGTATTCTAGCAGTTTGTTAACATAAAGAGTGCTGATGTCTGAAACGGAGGCTCTGGAGAAGCTTTACTTACACCAGTAATTCCCACCACAACAGCACAACCTTCTAGTGAAGGAGGAAGTTTTCTCTTTTGCTCTTGTTGTGTTTTATTTAACCCTGGTCGGCAGCTCCGTTCCCCACAGCTGCTCGCTCGCACACCCCCGCCAGTGGAATTGGGGAGAAAATCAGAAGAATAAAAGAGCAAAAAACTTGTGGGTTGAAATAATGATGGTTTAACAGGTAAAGCAAAAGCTGCACGGCAAGCAAAGCAAATAAGGAACTCATTCACTACTTCCCATCAGCGGGCAAATGTTCAGCTGTTTCCAGGAAAGCGGGGCTTTCCTTCTGTGAATTATATTACATTTGTAGAAGGCCTTGCAAGCTGTCTGAATTTGACTGCCTAGAAGTTAAATGATTTACAAGGTTCACACAAGTTAAAAAAGGCTTTTCTTATAAAAAATAAAATATGATTTCTAATATTTTTTAAAAGTTACAGTTGATTGTACAGATCACTTAAAATGACTAAATTTAATGTCATCAGACAGGCAGCCTGTTAGAAGAGTGGCAAAAAATAATCAACTGAATTCAGAACTTGCTATTCTTATTTATTTTTATCAGCAACATGTAAATAAAACTGGCTTTTTTCCTACCTAAAGAAGGAATCACAATCAAAACACATGCTCGAGAGCCCTAAATAGCAGAATAGCCCTAAGCAGTGACAAAGCTATGTAGTTTCTGCCATCAACAGCCCTGATCCATTTCCTTAGCTTTTGTTCTCCTTCGCTCCTATCCAAAGGAGTGCAAAAACTTAACAAATACTGCCTTTGTATAATTCTATCTGAAACCAGACTTCTGCAGACATCTGCAGAATCTGAACTCGTCTCTCAAAGATTAATAATTAATCATTTTTTGGTTTAACCACAAATATTAGAACTACATATGCAATGCAGTTGTCATTTTATCCTGCTCAAGACTCTTCAGTTTTACACATGCTCACAAACGCACAAAATCTAAAGCAAATGAAGCAAACAAGCTTTGACACATTCCAAAACTACAGCTAGCTGACATCTTGAGTCATACTTCTCATGATTTGTCATAAGCCATGTGTTCACTTTTTTATTTTAGCAGAAATTAGGTAGGCTCAATTCCCTGTGCAATTTTTAAAGCAAATGTTTTGAAAAGAGGGGTCTATTTGTATTATTCTTGATCATACCTATTAAATATCTTATCTTAATACATACCTTACACCCACACTATAGTCTTTCCTTATTTAAGTCCACTTGTGTAAAACCAGCTATTTACGCCAAGTTACTCAGTAGTTCTGTGATGCTTCTGCACAGCAGTTGTCTGTTTGCTACTAAACAGTATTCACAACCAGCTCATTAACAAACCAATTCAACAATACTAAGTGAGCTGTATGCTAAAAAAAAAAGTGACACTGGCCATCTAAGCATTTCTCACTTCCAGAAAGTTTATAAAACTATTTCATGAACATTTGTGAACACAGTGAACATTTGGCTCTCATTTTCCTATATAAGACTGAAGCACACATAAGAAACTTTTAAAAATAAGAAGTAAGCTTCATTTTGCTGCAAAATCTGCTAGAGGAAAAGCCTCTTATTTCATTAAGGGTTTTATTTGGACTTACTTATTTCCCTTTTTCTCCTTCTATAAAGCAGGAAATGGTGGAACTTAAATAATCTATTAAAAACAGGCAATTACATAAGTTTTCTCCAGGTGAAGTATTCTTCTCCATCAGTAAAAAAAATGAAATCTCTTTTTATAACAATATTAATAGAATAGTTTGGTTGAAAGGGACCTAAAACAATCATGTCTGACCAAAAGTTAAAGCATGTTATTAAGGGCATTGCCCAAATGCGTCCTAAACACTGACAGGCCTGAGGCATCGACCACCTCTCTAGGCAGCCTGGTCCAGTAACAATTTGCATGTGTGACTATTAGCATTATAGTAGCATTCACAAATGAAGAAAGCGTGTAACAGAAATTCATCTTAGTCCCAATTCCTCCTTTTTGAAAAAGGGAAAAAAAAATGCAGAAAAGAGAACCACAACGTGGTAACAACAACTCAAGACAGGACAAGGTAAGGAAGTTTACTTTATTACATTATTTATTACAAGTTACATTATTAAATGACAAAGAGTGGCTTGAAAGCTAATATTATTTGGATTGTTGTAAGGTGCAGCCTACCAGGAGACAATTCTTGCACTGAAAAACTGTAAAAAGAAGCTAGAACCAACATAAAATACACCTACCACCCTGTGTCCTCCTCTTAAAACAAATAACAACAACAAAAAAAACCCTGCCAAGAGTACTTTCAAGTCAGATCTAAGTGACAAAAAAGAAATAAAATTATTTTTTAAGAGGACACTTTACAAACTTTGTCAGAAACAGAAAAGCTCATAACTCAACAGAATGACAAGTTTGTCTTGATACCAATCTCCGATTCCAGGCGGTGAAAGTAAAAGCAAAAGGAAAAAAAGTACAAGTACTTAAAATTCATACAGCTCTAAGTGAAAAGTGAAAACTGGACTCTACAAAGAGGAATTCTAAAATTTTTTGCCAAAACTGATGTAAACCAGTATATAAACAGCACAGATTTTTTTTTCTCTGCCACTCCCACCTAGCTGAAATTCTAGCTGGTTTCTTTCCTCCTCCCATTAGGCTTTCTGCAACATCTAATTCTGCTCTTTTCTTCCAACAGAAATGCACAGAAGATATGCTTTTATAAGTGTAATAATGAACTCTCTTTTTGTTCAAATAGACTTTTCACATAAGACAAGTTAATAACATTTCTTAACCATTACTGTAATAAAAATCAGAACTGTTAGCTAGTACAAAATTTTCAGATCTTAAGAACAAATAATATTTTCTAGAAAATAAGAAGCAGCATTACCCTCAACTTCACCCTTTACCTACCACCCCCTACTGTACTTATTCTAAACAAACAGCATGGGAATACAAAAAATGCAGCTACACAGCTATTTGGACTAACATTCAAATCTTTATTTGAAATAGAACTAAGTGCTTGTATTTTCATTCTGCATGACTCTGCAGAATAATTCAGCGTGAGAATCACAATGAATGCATCAACAGAATGACCTAGACTCTTTAGTTAAATTTGTAATACATAATGCAGTTATTCGCTGCCAGTGTTTTAGACATGAAGTAAAATATGACCCTATTCTGGATTCTGCTCTATGCACTATGCATACCAAAATGTTCTCCAAAGTATTGCTGCTAGGTTTCCCCCTCTCCCCCCCATGCTAACAGTTAACATGCTTAACTACAAGTTTGACTGTAAATATCTTTCAGAAAAACACATTACCACACAAGGACATTTAACAACAAAATCCAAGTCAGTCAGCTACCTATATTTCAAGATGCAAGAGCTCTATCTTACTAATACCAGCAGCTATCCCAGCTTGAACTATTCTGCTATGTAACATATTACCCAAAGCAAGCTCCAAATTGAATTACAGTAATTGTTGTACTATATCAGACCATCAATCTAATTGAGTACCCTGTACCACCAGCCACTGCCTTATCACTTTAAAATTAGGAATTGCAATAAAGTGCAATTACTTTTCTCTGAAGCATTCTAAGTCTCTTTTTTTTTCTTTTTTTTTCTTTTTTTTTG